>JAJJID010000153.1:0-82093 GCA_022204955.1 Macrophomina pseudophaseolina
CTTGATACGGAATAACGGGTAAGGAAACGAATTGACAAATGTGGATAAATGACGGAAATTTGGGATGTGCTGGATAGGGAGGGGGGTTCTCTCTGGGGTAGGTTTTCACTCTGTGGATTTCTTGTTTTGGGGAAAAAGGACCCTTCTTCATCCTCATCTTCTCACAGGTTAATACTTTTCTTTTCTTTTCGCATCGGCATGGAGGAGCGAACGAAGTCCGTTCCTCCCCAGCGGCAAACTTTTATGTTTTTTTTTTTTCCCTCTTCTTTTCTCTTGTTACTTTTCTTCTCTTTGTAAAGAGCATTATACTCCGCATAATGAGGGCGTTCACAATTTTTTTGGGATACCGGGGGAAGATAGGACGGAAGGACGGACGGACAGACGGAGGAAAGGGTTGTTTATTTTTTGGGGGAAAACCAGATAGATTGAGATACCACCCAACCGCCATGGTTCGATCGGTCGTATTGAGCGAACAAAGAAAACCACCAGAAAATATCAACTCACAAATCAAACTATCCAATCAAATTCAAAACACAAATTCATTCGAGTGCTCCTTTTTTTCTGAAATCTGATTTCAACGCCAATATGCCAGTCATGCATGCCTCCAGGTATCTTTCTTCTACTTCTTTGTTCCTTCCAATAAAGCCATTACGTACTACTAACACTTCCTGCCTCTGCACCATCATCTCCCTCGTCTCCCTCCCCCTGCACCATGCCTTGCTCCAACTGCACCCCCAACCCAAACTGCCCAACCTTAAACACGCCCGCGCACCACTCTGCAAAAACACCCGGCTCCCACACCTCATCCGCGCGCGCTTTGCCCTTCAGACCCGATGGCTTCTCGCCCAGCGCATCCCAAAAGCTCTCGTAGTTGGCGACGACACTCTCAACCACGGCGACGACCAGCGTCTCCCTCGTGCGCAGATCATCAACATACTCGTCCAATTTTTTCCTCAGGAACGCGACCTCACGCTCTGCATTCGCCTTGACAGCACTAATCGTATCCGTCGCGCCACCACCACCGTCCCCACCAGTTTTCCTGCTCTTCGTCGAGGACAGGGGCGCGGTGACGCGATCAGCGACGGCAGAGGTGAAGTCGTTGATGACGGCGCGCAGGCGGCCATCGAGCTCGGCCTTGGCGTCGAGCATGTTCTCGACAACGCGCGGTAGGAGGGAGCCGCCAACGAGGCTGCGGACGAGGTTGGCGGGATTGAAGAGGCCGCCACGCTCGCGCAGTTCGTAGAACGTCGACGTGACGTTGGAGAAGTCGATCGACACGTCCTGGCTGACGAACTCGATATCAAAGGCGACGATCTGCTGCTTGAGGAGGAGGAGGTGCTTGATGAGGAAGAGCTGTGAGTCGGTGGGCGAGTGGCGCGCCGAGATCTGCGTTGCTGCGGTAAAGAGGGAGAGTGTAGTTTGGTGGACGATTTGGTGGGCGAGGTCGTCGAAGACGGTGGACTGAGGAGAGGGTGTCAGCAGGTATCCTGGGTTTTGTGAGGGGTATGCGTACATTTACGAGACGATAGATCTTGCTAAGGAGCCAGATGGCTTTCCGTAGAGTAGGATACCAGTCTTTGAATGCAGCCTCGGCATTGAAAGCCCAGCGCGAATCACCGTCCTCATCTTCGATTCCCGCAGGGATCATCATAGGTCCATTCGTGTTCTTCTTTCCGGATAGCACAGGCCCTGTTCTCTCCGTCTCTGAAGTAGGGCGATTCCTTGCCGGATAGTCGAGGTCCTCAGGCCTGGGCTTGTAGTACTCTATCTCGTCCCGAAGAATGCTCAAAGACAGGAAGACCAGTCTGGTTTGAGCATCCTCCAATGCAGGGTGGATTAAAGAGGCAAAGTTCAGCCGTACAGTGTCGTCTGGTTCCACGTCTTCCTCTTCCTCCTCCATGTATCGGTTCTGAATTAGGGTGCAAAGTTCGCAAAGCTTGACCAGCTGTGTCTCGTGAATAGTGCGCGGCCGGAGGTAGTCGTAGAAAGGTTCCATAAGTCCCTCCAGGAAATCGTACACTCCTCCTTCACCCTCAAACCACTCCCCCCACAGATCATACTCGTCGAAGCAGATGCCTCGAATGTAGCTGATGCTACTCCTTGCAAATGTCACCAAATCTTTCGATGAGCTGGGAGCCAAAGATATCTCTGCCATCTTCTTCGCGATCAAGGGAAGAATTAACCTCCCCCTGGTTGCTGAGTAACTTTGATAAAGCTCATTCATCAGACTTTGGTACTCAGGTTCTGCTTCAGGATCTGCGTCTGCTGGTAGCACAGCTCGCTTCTGTATCTCGAGGCCAAGCTCTTTCAACTCGGCTGCTCCCACGCGGAATTTTGCGTAAAGTAATGCGGACATGGTGGTATCATTAAGCTGCCTGTCGCCGATCCGCTTGGACACATCTGCTGCAATTTCGCGCAGGGTATTGGTGAAGTGTACGCGGATCAGAGACAGTGCCCGGGTAAGAAGAAGGCGGTACCGAGACCTGTATGTGGCTGATTCGCTGTGGTGAGGGTGGGTCATCATATAGTCTATGCAGTTGTCCAGATTGACCAGCATCTCTGTGAAGCCCTCGGCGCGGACGAAGTTGGTCGCACCAGGAGCGTTCAGCCTACGTGTGGTGGGCTCAAGGTAGGTGTAGTATTGGAGATTTTCGGAGATGTCTTCGGCAAGCTTGGTGACGCGCTTCTGGTCTTCTATCAACCCCTCGCATTGGCTCTGGAAGCTGGTTGTTTGAACGGCGACGGCTTTGAAAGAGTCGGAGAGTGCTGACAGGAGGTCAAGGGCGGAGGACGTGCTCTCAAGAAGAGAATCCAGGTGGCGGTGGGAGAGGTGCAGCTGGTCACGGTACAGCCTGTGTGGGAACGGCTCATTAGTATATGCAGCACTTCATCAGAGGCTCGAGTAATACGTACTGATATTCTCCATGGCTTGCGTCGAGAAGCTCGTCGCTGATGCCATTGTACCAGTCTACGAAGTCCAGCTCCGTCCGGAGCTGTTCCCTTGAGCGCTTCCTAAGCTTCTGCTTCTCCAACTCACGCTCCTTCTTTATGTGGGCCCTGGCGACATCGTAGAAGTCGCTGAACGACTTCGCGCGGCGGGCGACGGTAGCTTGCGGCGGACCATTATCCTCCTCAGGCTCCTCGACTATATCGGGAATGGCTTCTACGGGATCGACGTCAGCCTGGTTGCTCTCCTGTGGGCACAAGCATCAATACAAGCATCGGCGCGGGCATGGGGACGGGCGAGCTTACGTTCGGCTGTTTGAGGAGCGAGACGCGGCGGCGGTGGGTAGCGGGCCTGGGCTTCTCGGGCTCGCGGTGGTGCTCTGGGACGATGCCGCTGATCCAGGCCTCCTCGTACATGGTGGGCGCATGTGTCACAGATTGGGCGGCGTGCTGGTCCCTGTGGTCGCTGTATGAGCGGGCGCAGGAGCCGGAGCTGGAGCTGTGGGCGTGCGGCTGCTGCACACCTGGTCAGTTGCCCAGCGGCCACCCAGGGCGGAGGTCGGAGGGGCGGAGTGCCAAGGCTGCAGGGATGGCTTCCGCCCCGGTCGATGCGGCGAAGAATTCATGACGTTCGAGACTACTCGCCCGCCAGGACGCTTCTCACAACCGTCAGCAGAGCGCTTGCCCAGACTGCGGGCTCGAAAAGGTCTTGCGCCCACCGCTATGCTCCTAACCTGAACTCTCCAACACCATACTTCCCCGCAATCCGCCTCCCGCAGACCGCGAAGCCCAATCATGTTGCCGACGCGCTGCCTTCGCCAATCCGCGTACAGCATTAATAAGACCGCGGCCCGCGGCACCGCCCAGAATCTCAAGGCATGCCGTGCGCGCTCCGCCACAACCACCACCCGCTCTGCCCCGCCTGGCAAACGCTTCCCTCGCTCAGTTGCCATTCTCACCGGCGTTGGAACTGTCGCGGCGATTTACCAGTATTCGGCCGGCAATCAGATTTACCGCAATGTCTACGCCGAAGCTCCGGAGGAGCCCGAGCTGATTTTCGAGAAGCCGCGCAAGGCGGCCTCATCCAAGGAGGAAAACCGGGATATAATCAGCTCCCAGCACTTGCAAGTCAAGCGGAGCTGGGAGAATCCAGGCGTCTATGCCTGGGGCTCCAATGACGGAAGGGTGGTTGCGCCAGATAGCAAGGAGCGATACATCAAGACGCCGCGCCGCCTTCCTTTCTTCGATGGAGTGCTACTGCGCGACGTGAAATTGGATCGCTTCTTTGGTGCCGCCATCAATGAGAAAGGAGAACTCCTTCAATGGGGCACCGCCTACGACAAGGACTGTAATGCGCCGGCGGTCACTCTGAGGGGCAAGGATCTGAAGTCTTTGGCTCTGTCTAAGGATCGCATAATTGCGCTTGGCTCCAATGGCAAAGTCTACTCGGTCCCAGTATCTAAGGAGGAACAAGAGACGGGCAAAAAGCCTTCTGAAAGTAGCTGGGTCCCCTTCTTGAGCTCCACCGCACCCATTAGCTACCGCAGACTCGAACCCAAGAACCTAGCTTCAGGTGAGAAGATCACCTCAGTTGCCGGTGGACTCGAGCATGTGTTACTCCTCACCTCCAAAGGCCGCGTCTTCTCCTCCGCTTCTAGTGCCCTCGATTACCCTAGTAAGGGCCAACTTGGTATCCCCGGCCTGTCATGGCAAACCCGCCCTCAAGGACCGTACGATACGCCCCACGAGATCACGACACTCAAAGGCTTCGACATAGCCAAAATCGCCGCAGGAGACTACCACAGCGTCGCTGCCGACAAGGACGGCCGCGTCTTCAGCTTCGGCGACAACTCTTTCGGCCAGCTTGGCATCCAATACGACCCGGAAGTCCCCTTCGTCGACTCCCCCTCGCTCGTCCCCATCCAATCGCTCTACCGCGGCACCGGCCTCGTCCCCAAAGTGACCGGCGTCGCCGCCGGCGGCAACAACACCTACTTCACCGTCGACGCCACCCGCGTCTCCAACCCGGGCGCCGATGACAGCAACTCCCCCGCCCGCCGCAACAACCTAGGCAACATCACCGCCGACGCGTGGGCGTGCGGCCAGGGAATCTGGGGCGGGCTGGGCAACGGGCGCTGGACGCACGTGCAGGACACGCCGACCAAGATCCCCGCCTTCTCCGGACTGTTCGAGTTCGACGAGGCGAGCAACCGCGTCGTGCCCATCCGCCTCGCGCAGTTCGCCGTCGGCGCCAACCACGTCGCTGGCGTCATGGCCAACATTGCCTACCTGCACGCCGGCACCGTCGGCACCGGCCGCCGCACCGACGCCGCCTCGGCCAACGAGACCAACTGGGGCGCCGACATCCTGTTCTTCGGCAACAACGAGCACTACCAGATCGGCACCGGCAAGCGCAACAACGTCAGCAATCCGACGTACATCCAGCCGCTGGACCAGGCGGCGGAGAGGAAGGTCAGGGGGAAGGAGGAGCATCGGTTCCAGATCACACCGAAGAAGCAGGTCAAGTTTAACGGCCGGTGGGTGGACTTGGAGCAGAGGGTGGAGTGCGGGAGGGGAGTGACGGCTGTGTATTCGGGGGTGTAGAAATGGCTGGGTAAGTGATTGGCGCTGTGTAATATAAAAAAATTCCATGGGTGGTGGTGTTGTCTTTTGAGGCGTTTTAGGCACGGTGCAGAGCTCTCGATTGTTGTTTATAGCATAACGCTTCCCCACTCATACATGTTTTGGCAATGAAAACGCATCTATCAAATGCCTCCACGTTATGCTAGAAAGGGAGCCTGGCTCCCTGCCATAAGTAGAGACTTCGAGAGCATGAACTTCCAACGACTGCTCATCTTTCTATTTCTGCGTGGCAATTGAGAGCAATCCACATTTCCAACCATTTGCAAGGTTGGTTCCAATACTACTCCAGCGGCCAGAAGTGCAAACAGAGAAGAAGCACAGAGTAGACAATCACGCCCGGATGAATACTTCCACGCCCCCATACGTGGTTGTCCTTGGAATTGACCTCATATAGAGAGACAATCATCGTTCAGATGGCACACAGTTTGATACACACCCATTCTGAACTTTTAAAAGAAATATATTTTTTGTCCACTCCTTGCTGTTTCTCCCTCCCGCTCTCGTTTTTCGTATTTTCCTCCCTCATTTTCTTTTTACTAGCGGCAATCCTATAATTACCGCCTTGTCATCCTCGTATTCCTTTTTCTCCCTATTAACCCCTTTCATCTCCTCTCACGCCATTTTCCGGTTTCATTTCTTACTCCACCAGTCTCTCAATTGCCCCACTATCTCCCTTTATCGCATCGCGCCACCACTCCGACAAGTCTCGCAGGGAAAGAGAAATGAGAATCTTAACTTTCAAGAAAAAGTACCATCGCACACACAGCTCCTCTCGTTCACCTCAAAAGTGAAAAAAAAAAAGAAAAACTCTCCAACTTCTCCAAAAGCCTAAACCCGCTTCGGCGAAGAAGTGAGGGTGGCAAAAGAAAAAAAAGAAAAGCATAAGCAAAAGCAATAGCGATCAGTGGTATCGACATATGAGGAAACGCACGCTTGTCTACATGTACAAATGGCGTGTGTGGATCTAGAGAAGCGACCAGATAACGTTCAGAAGCAGGTAGGAGGGGTAGCATCATGGTTATTGATGGACCTGGCGAGAGTCGGTCTAGGCTTGCGATAGTCAGGAGAGGGTATGTCTCGTGCAATCTGGTGTCGTATTTCAGCATCCAATCCTTGAACTTGTGTCCTATTTATTGCTTGGCCATATCCGCGTAGCTGATGTCGGTCTTGTTGGGGTTGGTGGTGCTAAGACCACCGTTGGCTGGCTTCTCGACATGTGCCTCGACTTGCTTGTCGGTCTTCCGGTTGGCAGAGCCGTTCTGGTGAGCCTTTCCGTTTGCGGATCCGTTTTTAGCGGTCATTTCGCGCTCAATACCGTGAGTAGCGTCCTTGACGGCCTTGGAGGTAGCATGGCTCTTGGAAGCCTGCGAGGTGCGCTTGATGTAGGAGCGGATGAAGAAGCGGACAAACAGAGCGCTAAATGCACATTAGTATATCCTCCTCCAACCCTATTGTAGAAATCTGAAACTTACGTCAAAGGCATCAGGTAGATGACGTTGAGCCAGATGGCGAAGGATTGGCCAGTGGTGTCAATGCAAGGAACTCTAACGTACTCGTCCCTCCACCTGACCTCCTCACGTGTCTCAATCGTGTTGCCAGCCTCAGGGCCAAAAATGTTGCCAGAGTCGTCACGCACGTTCTCAGCCAGACCCTCTTCTCCAGCGGCGCGGAAAAGCATCTTCTTAACCAGAGCACCAAGACCGGTAGCGCTAGCCGCCGAGGCAGCAGCAGTCGCAGAGGACGAGACAGCGGAAGCCGCGGAGGCAGCTGCCGAACTAACTGTGTGGACGAGAGTGTAGGGAGTCGAGACTGGGACGGTGTAGGAGACAAAGAGGTGGATAGCGGCGAAGTTTGCACCAACGATGAATTGAGTAATTTGCATGGTCGTCAGGGCACGCTTGACCGGCTGAGGGACACGGACACCGAGTGCGGAGACGGTGTAGTAAGTGTACTGGCCGTGATAGTAATATTATTATCCAATTCGGTTGCTTCGTTTGTTTGGGCCAGGACTTACCATCAGCGCATGAATACCAGAATTGATGAAGACAAACATCCAGATGGGCGGCGACATGAAGCGGATACCAGCCCACATGCAGAGCATAGCGCCGGCGTGGTGGTATGTCTGCAGAGTAGAGCTGCGCTTACCCTTAGCCAGGATGATGGCAGTGTCGAGGACCTCGTAGAACTTGGAGAGATAGAACCACCAGCCCCAGAAAGCCAAGCCTTCGTTCCACAGCCTGCCGACATCTGTGGGGTCAGGCTGACCATTTGTGCCCAGCAGGATCTGGGAGTTTTTGGACTCCCAGGCATCGATGGTGTTATTGTAGGTGATGGCGTTGCCGAGTCCGCGCGGGCCGTGGATCTTGCAGAGCGCATCCACATTCTCGACCAAACCGGCATTCAAGCCAGGGCTCATGCGGTAGAGGGCCCTTGCCATGGCGACATTGGTGACGCCCGAGTACACGGCCAGGAAGACATTGTGGAGGATGACGAAAGCGAAGAAGGCTTTGGTCTTGCTGATGGCCCACGGCTTGTTCCCGCGGCTCTTGTTGTATCGGTTGAGCAGGGTAACAGTAATGGCGTACACAGTGGCAATAGTGGCAGGGACCTTGGGAGAGAGCAGCGCATTGTAGGTCTCGGCGCTGATGCTAAACGGAGCGCGGAGCGTGTAGGTAGGCGGGGGTGGTGGGAGCGCAGGAGGAGCCCAGTCCGGAGGGAATTTGAAAAGGTCCCGCGAGGGGAACTCGAGGTGGAAAGAAGGACCCGACATGGTTCTTGGGAGCGGCGGGGGATCTAAGCCGGGATGAGGGATGTGTAGGTGGTGAGAGGTTGTAAGCCCTGGGCGCTTTGTCCGGCCTCAACAGAGCTTCATGCAGGTTGGCGTGGGTGAGATCTGGATAATGCGGGCGAGTGCTGGCGGGCTGACTTCGACCGGGGGAGCCAAGGCCTTTCAGGTGGGTTTTGGAGCAATTGGTGGGAGGGTGGGATACAAAAAGCAGCCCTGGAGCGCACTCTTGGGAAATTTCACGATGAACGGGCAGTGACGTTACCGACGAGCTCCCGTGCCCCAACAATTCAGACCGGGGAACGGGCCCCAATTGGGCAGGCGCCACGCCTCGCGCGCTCATGTGAGAAGGCCAAGACGCGACGTTTTTGCCATTAAAGACCAGCGCGCCACTGCTACGCGGCCCGCTTCTGTCGCTTTTTCTACCTAAGCCCTGCCTTGCCAACTCCCCCAAAAGCCCGTCTCGTCCGCAGTGTTCGCAGCGCAGCGCCCGCGTTGGGAGTCGCAATGCGCTCGCGTGCGCGATCGGAGGCGGACCACCACCCTGCGTCCCTCGCGCCGCACATCCTCGCACAAGCGAGTCCAATGCCCACCGCCAAGGGGCCTGATTCACGATACCTTGTGTAAAACCTCGGCTGCCTCGCGCGCTCTGATAGGTCCATTGCTGGCACGACCGCAACAAAGCCCACGAGGACCAGTGGCGTCGCAAGCCGAGGCTGCCGTCGTGCTTCTCAACAATATTCTACGGCCGAACTTTTTTTTTTTCCCTCCCATCATCCGAGCATCCATTTGCTTGTGCCTGCCCCTTCCGCGCACATGTACAACCCGCCTTTCGAATGACGACTCCTTTGATGTATGTATCAGGGAACTTGAGGATACTTGCGTGTCCATACGACGAGACAAATACGGAATACTTTGAAGCAATGGCATAAGCCAAGCCTGCCTCAAGACGATCTGGGCTTGCTGGCGAGCGGAATAGGAGGCGGTGAAGGGGCACCCGGCTCTGTCAATTGTTTCTTCTTTGGAGGAGGCGGAGGCGGAGGCTTCTTCCCCACGGGGCCTGGCGGTGGGCTTGCCGCAGAGGCCACTCCGCTGCCAGATGCCACGCTGTTGACCCGATCCATGACGCCGTATTTCTGGTTCAACCCGTTGGCAGTCTTCACACCCGCCGCCACCTGTTCTCCGTGTCTCTCGCGGAAATTGTTGGCCGTTGACGCGGCGCTGCGCATGTCGCTAAATGAAACAGATGAAGGGTCTTTGTGGAAGTTCTTGGCCGTGTTGAACGCAGCTTGCTTCTGCGCAAATGTCGTTCCGCCCCCAGGGCTAGCAGCAGGCTGCGATGAGCCCGTGCTCATCCGCGAGAACCGTGACTGAAGCTCTCCAAGTTGGCTAGACTGCGCAGGAGATGCAGTGCGTGCAGGTGCCGGAGGGGTCGCAGTATTACGAGCGGGCACGGGTGGAGAAGCAGTCCGTCCAATACCAAACCCAGCCACATTCACTCCGGCATTTCCCAGTCTGTTTATAGCACCTTGGTTCAGTATGCCTTGGCTCGGGTTCGCAGACGGAGTCTGAACGCTCTCCTGGTAGGTCGGGGGCGGGGGCGGAGCATGGAGATCGGGATGCGAGTTCTGCCTAGGAGGTAGTCGCGGCGGCAGTCTCGGTTTCTGTGACGGAGCCGGAGGCAACGCTGGCGTCGTCCTGACAGGCGAAGCTGCCTCAGGGGTCTCCTGTCCGGGGCGCCTTACAGGAGGTTTGGGTAGATGAGCGGTCGACAGACCAGTAGTGTCTACACGGTACGGGCCCGGCGGCGGTCTTGGTTCTTCCTCCTCCTGCGCTGCGTGCGCAGCAGCTATCTGTCGTTGTTGCGAATGCTGGACTTGGGTTTGTGTCAAAGGAGCCCCCAGCCCGGCGTTTGCAGGAGTAGCAGTGCCGGAGGATCCGCTTGCACTCGCACCATTTCCGTAATATGCTTGGTGTTTTGGAGGAGGAGCAAAAGATGCGGGGTCTTTCAGCGATGATAGCGGCCTCGACTGGTGGTTACGCTGTTCTTCATAGGGGTCCTTGTTGCCTCTTCCCAGAATTCCTTTCTGTTGTGCACCGAAGTTGTCAGCCGATACGTCATGTAGAAGGGCCGCGGGGCTAGTGCGGGGTGCGGAAGCGTACTGCTTTGTCTTTCAAGCCCGGTTCCTGGGAGTACGACGGCTTGCTGTTCTTCTCGGGGTGCCAACCACCCTTTGCGATTTGGGTGAATTTGTTCATGTTGTCGTCGTTGACGGGTTTGCTCAGGTTGGGCACGCAGGATGACGACGGCACCGACGGAGCGACAGGGATAATGCGGGCAATGCTTCTTGGCGACCGATTAGGGGAAGTCGTGGCCACTCCCGCGTTCCTGCGCGTCAACCACTAACTTCTTTTGCCAATGGTTGATTCTTGATACGGGTCTCTTCTAAGCCTGGTATCGATATCCTCAAAAAAGAACTTTCTATTTTTCTTTGGATCCTATCGACTTCTCATTACACGGTCACTATCAGCGGGTCTGATTCGATCTCTCTTCCGATGCTTGAGAATGACTCGCATCCTCCGCGGGATGATGATCATGATGATGTAGAAATGCGCTTTCAACGCAGCTCTGCTATGCCAAAATCTGGCTCCGGCATATCTCTCAGCTTCTTCTTCTTGTTGGCCGGGATACCTGCTTTTGCGAGAGCCCCGGTTGGCGTCCTCGATGTTGCGCCTCGTCTTTCTTTGAACGTCTTGTCTCTTGCGAAGATCTGCAGACCCCTCAAGTGTGTGTCCTTTCCGTTTTGATGGTTCTCCAGGATCTTTACCTGTACGAGCATTGCCCTGAGGACCGGAAGCTTCTTGCCCCTCCGGTGCTCACGTCCTTCGACATCGTCATCGTCGTCGAGCTCATCTTCAAAGCCCGACCCACCATAGTCAGAATCATCAACAGCGCCGACGCCCTCGAAATCGACATTCACCCAGCCCCTCGGCTCAACGAAAGACATGACACCCCATTCCTGAAGGTCCATCTCACCCATGCCTGCCAGGAATGCGATCTTTGTTGGCGTATAGCTCTCGTCTTGGTCAAAATCGAGGTAGATGCGCATGGCCACGATCTCAACAACCTTGAAGAAGTGTATGTTGAGGTAATGCGGCTGTGGACCATCTGACTGCCAGAAAAGTGATGTCGATGGCGATCGCAGTTGGGGCACACCACAGCCTGGCTTACTGCTAGACACGGTCCATGACGCGAGTGATGATATTTCCTTCAAATTGGGTGGTAACGGAGGCGAACTGGGTTCAGTCGGGGACTCTAGAAGGTAGCATTAGTCAATGGTCCATGATGCTGAGCATTTATCTTGAAACGCAGGAAAGACTGGAAACACGCGGAGCAGGGAGGGTTTGCTGCAACGAGATCTTGGGTGCGCTTTGACGGTCGCACCGGAATCCAATCGCTTGGGATTTCCAGATAAGCGCGATCTAATACGACCGCCACCAGATGCGGCCCTCGAGATTGAAGGATAGTCCAACGACGTAGGGCGAGAGACACAGTATTGCTTTTGAGTGGCGTGAGAGCTCTTTGCCAGAAACAGGTATTCATCTGTGAAATGCCACCGCCGAGGCGACAGTGTGAAATTAAGGCAGGGACGCAAGACAGATTCGGCTCATCCGGCTGACCGAAACATGGGGTGATCCTTCGGTGACAGGGCCATGGCGCTGCATACACCGTCATTGCGCGGCTGGGCGTGGCATTTGCAGACGGTGGCGGATATACACAGCCGTAGCAAAAAGAAAGTCGACCGGATGGGGAATACGCGGGACAGGTGAAGAAAGAAAAGAACGCGGAGGCAAGGAAAAAGAGAAGTCGATTTCGTCAAAAGTTGGCGCACGAACGGCAGCAGAGACATGGACCTACCAGGCGGACCCTCCTCTTCCTCATCTTCAGCTTCAGCGTAGATATCGGCCATCACGGACTCCATGTAGCCGCTCTGCTGCTCGTCGTGGCTTACATCATCCAGATCCGAGGGAGGGTCCAGCGGGTGCTCGGGTTGAGGCTGGGGCTGGTGCTGATGTCGGCGACGTGTAGCTGGAGGCATTGGCGGCCGGGGAGCTGGTCAGGGCAGAGGAGCCGTTGCGTCGGGTCGAAGATGTGCGAGATGGCATGTTGGTGTTTTGTTTTGCTGGGCGTGGAGTCGCAGCGCTAAGGCCGTCAGCCCGCGCGTGTCTGCCACTTAGCGAACGTCGCCCTCGCCTTCCTCCCCGAGCTCCACGACATGCACGCTGCCCTCAAAGCAGCAGCCCCTCCGGCTTGACGGTCCTCGACAGCCACCTACAAATGACCGCGACCCGCCCAGCCTGGCGGCCCGGGCTGTCGGCGGCCCTGCTCTCCCAGAAGCCGATCAGACCGCCGGGCTCGCATCCGTATGGCCACTGCCCCAACGCCCGTGGGGCTCGCCCTGAAAAAGCAACAACCGGAGCTCCGCCTCCAGCAGCAAGCCGCTTTCTTCAGATTCGAGCTGGCGTGAAGACGTCGGCCCCAGCACGATCCCGACGAGCCCGCGTCCAGTCAATATTGGCCGCGTCTACCGCGCAGCTGCCGGTGCGACTCGACGGGCATGTAGACCTCTTGTGCGTCCGCCATCTCCGCTCAG
The DNA here is from genome assembly GCA_022204955.1 of Macrophomina pseudophaseolina. Taxonomy (NCBI): domain Eukaryota; kingdom Fungi; phylum Ascomycota; class Dothideomycetes; order Botryosphaeriales; family Botryosphaeriaceae; genus Macrophomina; species Macrophomina pseudophaseolina. Next base: position 13,030 of record JAJJID010000153.1, read on the forward strand.
GAACCCGAACTTGGCAGGGGCCGAGCCGCAGCCCAGAGCCACGCGCGAAGAGATGAGGAGTCGCGCGGATTCAGATGCTGAGTCTCACCTGGCTCCCAGCGGGCCGTGTCGAGATGAAGACCGTCACAGATCTTGCAGCGAAGGCGCTATGTCGAGGGTTGCCGTTGCCAGGGCCAGCCTCATGCAGGTCTGGTGCAGCGTGGGAACGCTTTTCCCTGTTCTTTTGCCGGCCATCCCACATCCTTGGTTACACTGCCTCCCAAAAAGCACCCGCGACGACGTGGGCGCTGCGCCCGCAACGTGAATCCACAGTAAGGAGTTACACTCGAGACCGGGGACCTTGCTCTCGCCTCCGGCCCGTCACCCAAACTTGCCCTTCTCATCCCATCCTAAATCTGACTTCTCATCTCTCAATCCCGCCACTATCTGCTCTTTTTGCTCGCCCTCCTCCCGACAGATCGGTCCACCCTTGCCCTTGATAAATCCCAAGCGCGCTTTGAGACCGGGATTCTATGTCTTGTAAATATATGTCGACGACGCACGGCGTCCATCATCTGCTCCTGTTCTGCTACCCACTCAAACTACCCCTCGGTGTGTTCGCATTTGGAATACTTCTGTCTGACCTGCTCGTACGATCTCTGCACGTGAGCAGTCTGGTACACGCCGCATTGACCGCAACGCGACGCCTCGGCCGTTGTCAACGCTCTCCATGCTTGACTCATTATAGTCCGAAAAGGCGTCTTGTGGAACGAGAGCACGAGAGGCGACTACATCCGCTCTGACCATCCCATTGCTCGATCCACCGCATAGATGGCGTATCATCCTTTCTCAGAGACCGAGTCCAAGGCTCCTGCGGAGCTTGCTGTCTGCATACTCTTCCTGATTCTCACATATCTTTCTGTCGGCGCGCGATGTTACGTCCGCATCTATATCATAAAGAGTTTTGGGTGGGATGACGCGCTTATGGTGGTTGCTTTAGTAGGGAAGAGAAATCACCTGCAACATCAGCTCACTAACAGAGCCTTCAGATATTCTTCAATGTATGGGCTATATCAATCATTATCATTGCGTACGAATATGGAGGTGGGACCAAAGTCGACGTTATTGGGACCGCAATGGATGTAAGATCCGCCCTCATCCGCCGCCAAATCCGGCTCAGCGCATCTGACCTCTCCCAGTGGATTCTCGTCTCAGAAACCTTCTATGTCATCACAGCTATGACAGTGAAGTTGTCGCTGGGTATCTTCTTTCTGCGCATAGTCATCAAGCCCTGGCAAAGAGCCATGGTCTACGTCGTGATGGTCGTCATAGCACTCACGAGCATTTTCTTTTTCTTCTTTCTCATCTTTCTTTGCGGAAACCCTAAGGACTACCTCATACGTTACGTCTACGACCAATGCGCTCCTAGGCATGTCCAAACTGCGCTTGCCTATCTCTCGGCAGCTCTTGGCGCTGCAGCAGACTGGACGTACGCCCTCATTCCTGTCCAAATCGTTGTGCAGGCGAACATGGATCTTCGGTCTAAGCTTTCGGTTCTGTTCATCCTTTCATTGGGCACAGCGTAAGTACTCTACTTCTACGTACCAGCAAACTATAAAATCGGATGGCGACCCCTCCGCTCATGATTTGGAATATTGGCTGAACACCACCAGCGGCTGCGTCTGTTCTACCGTCCGCCTCAAATACATCGAGGGACTTGTCAGCCCCACCGATTTCTTTTGTAAGCCGCATCTACACTCGCAACTTTTCCACACTTCCCGTTGCACCCCAAAGCGGACGCCTGACAAACCCCAGGGAACGCGGCGACTATAGCCATCTGGTCGGGCATCGAATGCGGAGCCGGCATCACGGCCGGCTCCCTCGCCACCCTCCGCCCGCTCTTTAAGCGTTGGTTTGCCACGGTCCGCAGCCTCGCATCGGGCTCGCTCAACTCGTCCGGCCGCCGCAACCGTCGCAACAAAGCGAACCCAGACGGTGGCGCCGAGAGCTCTTCCAGTGCAGGTCCCGGCGGCAGCAATAGCAGTGGCGGAAGAGGAAACCGCGGCGGTGCGGGCAAGCCCAACACCAATAGCCAGCGCTCCTTCGAATCCAAGAGCCTACCGAGCAAGTCGTCATCGAGCGGACAAGCCAGCGACAACAACACCAGCAACAACACCACAGGAAGGCCGCTCACAGCCTGGCCGGCGTCCGGCTGCTGGGAGAAGCTCGACGAGCGAGACCACTCCATCGAACGGCGGCCCGCCTCCTCCTCCTCGCTCGACCTGATCTGCGCCACTCGCACAGCTGCCCCGAGCGAGGACCTCGAGCTGAGCACCCTGTCCCGCGAGACGAGCGCCGACACGGCGTACCACCACCATCAACAACAATTAGTAGAGCAGCCACACCCGCGCAGCCCCTCCCTTCCCCCTCCACCGCTCCCCCTCCCCCCGCCCCAGTTGCGCACAACCCCGCTAGACGCCATCCGCCCCCTCTCCATCATCGCCGAGCGCGATAGCGGCAGCAATAACAATAACAACACCAAAACCAACAATCTCTGGGAATGGCCCACAACAACGATGGCGGCAGCAGCGCTGGACGATGATGATGACTGCAACGACGACGGTAGTAAATACGAAGACTCGCCCACCGTGCCACCCGCGACAACGGGTGGACGCTGGGAGTGGCCGCAGCCGCACGAACGGAGGTGGCAGCAGCAGCGGCAGCGGCGGCGGCAGCGGCGAGAAGGTGTGTACGCCTTTCCTCCGCCGCCGCCGTCATCATCATCATCATCATCAGCAGCAGCAGCAGCAGCAGCAGTAGAGTGGGTGTGGGAGCGAGGGCTGCAACAGGAGCAGCGGTACGAAGACGTCGATCTGGAGCTGGGCGGCAGCAGGCGCTTTACGATCGATGCGGAGGGCCGGATTTTGGATATGGGGATGGGGCCAGCCGGAGGACGTGGGTAGGCGAGGCGGAGGATGAGCGACATGAATGGCGCGGTCCTCGCTGGATGTTAGAGTGAGGGGGCCTTGCGATTGCTCTCTTTGAGCGTGCATGGAAACATTCACATGCGGTCGATATGAGTTGACATATCTTTTTCGGACTATCCATTATGGGGGCGGGTATGGATACATAGGCGTTATATATCCACAATTTAGCACTACGGCTTTTGCAAGGCAGAGCTACGTCATCGGTTCAAAATCATTGCTGTAGAAAATTTTTGCATGCACGTACATCTCGTCAGTCCTTCGATCCTTTATCCTTCCAGTGCTAGAAAGGAAACTCCTGCATTACCAAGAATCAATGAGACACGGCAGCGTGCGTCAGTGCAACTAACGTATATTTCGGTTCCACATAGCTCATAGCTCGGTTAAATGAATACATGACCCTCCATTGTGCACGCCCTCTGGTCAGCGATATGTCCCACTACACCTCCAGGCAAAACCTGAGCATCTCTGAGCAAAAGACAACGAACCACCTTCCACTCATTTGTTGTCATTCCAGACAATTGATCTTCTTCCCCCAGTACAACCTAAACTGCCAACCTCCACTTCCCTTCCCTTCCCCTCCTAATAATCTACAATCTTAAGCCGTTTCCTCACCCCCTCCGGTAATTCCTCCTCCCTGATAATCCCCAACCTCAACGCATCCCCCCAAAAGAACATAGCGCGATCATTCGCATACCCTAAATAATCAAACTCCTCCTCTTCTTCGCCGCCCTCCGCCGATGCGCTCCTTGCATCGCCGTTCTCCTCGGGTCGCTTATCTGCCAGATCCTCCGCCATAGCCTGCGCCTCCGGGCTCAGGGGATCAGTGCCGACGTCAGGGTTCATGTAGCACTGTTCCTCATCTCCCTCAGCTCCTACGGTCGTGCCATTGACACTGACGCCCAGCTCGACCTTCTTCTTCGCGTCGAAGTCCGGCAGCCCCGGCACTTTGGCCTGGACGATGCCCCACGCGATCCACTGCGCTGAGCTGCCGAGGCGCCAGAGCCGCGTCTCTTCCATGAGGCGCTGCACCTCTTTCTCGACCTCGGCCTCTTCGCGCTCCTCCTGCTCGCAGAGCTGCTGCGGCGGGGCTCGCGAGTCGAGCATGAAAGTTGAGATGGAGGAGCTGTGGGTCAGGGTTGTGGGACGGGCGCTGTTAGGGGTGGCGGATGGGTTGTTGTTCTGGTAGGGTTGGAAGGGGCGGTGATTGACGTAGGAGCGGATGAAGCGTTGCTGTTCTGTCGGGGTAGGGTAGGCGGCGGTGTTGACGGCGTGGGGGGCTTTTTCATCGTGGTAGTTGTAGCACCATTCGGTCTGCAGAGTGTGAGTGTGATACCAGTCAGATTATCTAACGTATCAGCTTACGAAATGGTTGGCGAACTCCAAGCCGGGAGTATTGGCGTTCGCATACTCGAAGTCGATGACTACGAGCTGCTTGTGCTCGTTGGCAGGAAGAAGCAATGGCGAATCTCCTGGCGGCACAAGACGGAGGATGTTGCCGTATTGCGTCTATCGAAAGTAACAGTAAGTAAGTCTTCACCAATAGCGGCCTTGGCACTTACATCGTTGTGGGCAAAGACCAGTCGCTGGTTGAGTTGCTTCGCGCCACCATACTGCTCGTTCAACCATTGTCGGTACCTATCTACCGTTTGTCTGAACGTATCCCACGGCACACCGCACACAAACCCGCGCTCCATCAGTGCCGGAAGATGTGCCAGCTTTTCGGGGTTATCTTGTGCTTCCAGGACCTGCTCATCAAGCCACTTCGTGATGTATCCGCACCGCTCAACCCACTTGTCCCAGTTGCGCCAGATGAATGGTCCATCTTCGCGTTCCTGGGGGAGAAGGTCAATACCTTCATGCAGTTCACGCATGCGCTTGGCGATTTGGACTGAAGTTTCAGCATTGCGCAGATCCTTGGGAGTGAGAGTGCGGGCGTGGAAGAACTCCTCAAAGCGGCCATTCGAGAAAGTACCGAGCAGACGAGGGCCAATCTTCTTACGAGCCAGACGCCGCAGAATCTGGAGCTCAGATTCGCGGTCAATCAGATGTTCAACCTGAGGGCCATACACACGAAGGAGAAGTTTCCTGACATTATTTAGCATGAAACTCAACTAAAAAGCAGTATAGAACTTACGGTGGAGGATTGCGAGGTCGGATCATGCCTCCTTCGCCTTCCTTGGGAGGGAGGTCTTTCGGCGGTGAAACGACATAGACAGCATTAGTGAGAGCTCCGCTCAACCTCTCAACCTCAATGTCACTGCTGCAGTCCATGGGGACTCTGCGCCAGCCTTTCAGGCGCAGAGTATGCGCCAGCCTCACAATCTCATATTTAAAGGTTGCCCATGCTTGCTTCTCCTTGGCCTTCCGGGTTCCAGGGGTGAGATCATCGTTGCAGTCGTCGTCAACACCACCTCCGGTAAAGGCGAGCGTACGGGTATTGTCAAGTACGGCATCGCAGCTTGGGACGAGGACGTCGCCATCCTGGTACTCAGTATCGGAAGATCCGGCAGTAGACTGACGGCGCAGTCTGCGGCTGATACGGTGAGGCATCTTGCGGCTCTCTTGGCTGATGGTCGAGAGGCTCCTTTCAATGATCTGTTCAAGCGTGTCCAGAGCGACTGAGCCGTCAGAAGCATCAGATGGCCGTCTCTTGTCTCCGTCTGCCGGATCTTCGACTTGCGTGTCAGATGTTTTACTTGAGGCCTTTGTCTGGACACTGAAACCCGAGGACTCGGGCGGAGGGGCGCGCTTAGCAGTCTTGCGGGCAGCTCTTCTTGCCTTCTCTTGTTTGAGCCACGCACTGACCTGAGCCACCATGTCATGGGCATGATGGCCATGCGAGCGGTGCGAGTGGTGAGCATTGTCCTCAGCAAGGATGCTGGACAAGGTGCTCTCGGCTAAGCTGGGGTTGGAAGAGACATTGCGGTCCACCAAGGGCCGTCCAGACAACCGTTTGCCGATCTTGACTCGGTGTTGTTGTTTTGAGGGAGTGCGTTCGAGCTGGAAGACCTCGTCATCATCGATGTCTTTCGATTGGCCCTCCATGAGTGGCGAGACGGCCTCAGGTTCGGCAATGGTGACCACTAAGGGATTGTCAACGTGGAAGATCCTCTCTCGTATCTTGCGCAAGAAGGCCATCGCCATGGTAAGGGCAGAATAGCGGGCATGCGGGAAGTGAAAGACGCAGAATTAGAAAGAGTGACCTGGGAGCAGGCAGAAATGCAGCAGCTGGCAGACAATTGATCGGAGGAAACGGGGAGAATTGAGCATGCACGCGTCGTGTCTTGTACTTGGGAGACGCGCGCTCCCAAGATAGAAAGATAAGCGCTCTTTCCTCCATGATGTCGCGTGGCCACCCCGGTGGGGGTCCAGCTTTATGTGATTGCGTGATATGCTGATCAGGAGCATGTTCATAGAGAAGGCGCCGCCAGATGCTCTGGGATGGCTCTCAAGGGAAATGAATCCAAACAATTGCTCGGACGAAAGCGCCCAGGATTCGGCTCTCAGCAGCGAAAAAGGTGTAGCAAAAGCCCACACACAGACAACCTCACAACTCAAGGGAACAATGGCAAAAGAATTAAATACAGAGTACTAATGTGCAAAGCAAAACAACAAAGACAGGAAATCCGCATCAAGACTCACCTTTCGAAGCAGGGCTCCGTGGAGTGACCCTAGGACTGAGGCCTCCGTTGCCGGTGCTGGCATCTGGAGGCTTCAGCTCGCTATCATTGGCTTGCTTCGCGGGTTCGGACTGCATGGCCTTTGGCTTTTCGCACGGTAGATCGGGCAACGAACGCGGCAAAAGGTGTGCTTGTCGCGGGCGATGATCCTGGCTGTTCCGACAGGCCGGCAGAGCGCGCGCGGGAAGCGACAAGGGCTGCAGAGGCGGGAAGCCGGCGGGAGAAGGCGAAGAGACGGGAAGAGGAAAACCAGTGTTGGCGCAGCAGTTTTTGCTGAAGAGAAGGACGGCGCGCCTGGACTGCGCTCCAGGCGTCTGGCTTGCCGCACGTGAAAGAGCAGGCGGTGTGTGGAGCGCGCAGGCCTTGGCGAGTCGTGCGACGGGATTGCTGGCGGGCTGCAGGTAGCAGTCAAGGGCAGATTGGGTTTCGAGGCAGCGGGCAGCAGATAGCGCAGCGATAAAGAGGCCTGGTGTTGGCGGAGCGGTGCTGACCGCGACTGTCTGGTCAACCAGGCGTTATCTTTTTTAGCGCTACACACTGCCCGCCAGGCGCAGAGGCCCAAGGGCCCCAAAGCCTGTGCCCGGGCTGCAGGGACCCCCCCATCCGCTCAGCGCATGCATGCATTATGACATACGCCATACGGAATCTTGGTTTTGCTCGATGATCATCCCCCTCCCCAATTCGGCAACCATCACATTTGCAGCCATTCAACAGCCCGTTCAGGGCCACATTTCGCAGTGCGACCGTGGCGACCGCTCCGGATGTGACTCCCCCGCACGCACGCGCGCGCGTCCCCTTTTGCAACCCCCGGCAGAATGTCGTGGAAACATGGCACCATCTCATCTCGGCACGCCTCGCCTGGCTTCCCATTTCCCCACGGTCGCGACCCACCCGGCGGCGAGCGCATCTGTGCCTACGCCCAACACAGCTACCGCCCGCGCAGGCGCCGCACGACGGGTCCTGTCCTCGCCCTCTCGCATGCCTCCAGCATGACATTCCAGACCACGTGTTGGATCTCGACCACGGACACGTCTTTCCTCTTTCATGCTGGGATCTGCTGCATGACTCGCAGCAACTAAAAAGAAAAGGAAAATAAACCATGTTTAGCTGCCTGTTTCCGCTGCTTGTGAGGCCACGTTTCTTGTGAGAAAAGAAAGCGGGCAAGCATGTGAATCCCTGAACCGCGGAACCCTGCCCTCGCATGCAAGTCATACCACGATCCATGTCCAAGCTTGCTGTGAAGCAGCGCCTTGATATCACTCTTTTCTCACACCATATACGTCTTCAATAGCGGGTGCCACATGGCTTTCGCCACGGAGAAGCTGGAGCCACATGATTTCTCCAAGTATAGGCCTGCTTTAGGGCAACAAAGGACGGCATTTTTGCCTATCGCTTCTTCTGGATGGGAACGCGGAAAACACATCAGCAACCGTTACTGCAAAGATGGCCACGCATTGGAGTCAATGCTGTCACTGAGGCAAATATCCTTTCCTAACATGTGTGTTGACTTGCACCCCCAACCATATCCAGGAAGGTGAAGATCCTGCCTTTCCCTGCAGCAAGACTAGGGATAAAGTATTACGCAAGCGCAGCGTGGCGCCTGGCATTATGGCTAGCAGCGCTTCTTGGCCACGACAGGCCACCGCGAAACTCCTATTTGCAGGAGTCCAACCCAGTAGAACGGTCGCAAAATAATCTCCCCAAAAGATATTAATTTGGACGCCCTTTTTTTTTCTCGGGCACCTTGCTGCTAAGGAGCTGCACAATCATCCTCTGGGAATGCTTGGGAGTCGAGTACTTGCCTTTGCTACGAAGAACTCATAGAAATAATCAACATGCCCTCCTACAGCATGAAAATCTCAAGGGGTATCATTCAAAACCATAACAACCTCCGCAGAAAACGCCAAACGCCTTCTCCTCGCGGTTCCTCTACCCAACCCCTACCAAAACCACCCCATTTTCACCTCCTAAACTTACTCTCGGCCCAATCCGGCCTTTTACTCCTCCATCCTCTCTCCCTCCTCTCCACCCCCTTTCCCTCCCACCATCCCCGCCACCGCCTCCATCCCTCTCACCTCTTCCGGCAAAATCCTCCTCCCGAATCCCTCAATCCCGCCCTCCCCACCCCTAACATCCACGCCCCTCCTCTCCAACAGCGCCCTCGTCTGCGTCTCCACATACTCCCTCCTCTTCTGCGCGAACTCTGACTCCGGCGCCGCGCCCCCGGGCTGCCCCAAACCCTCAATCTTCGGCCGCAACGTCTCCAAAGCCTCCTTCAACGCTTTCAGCTGCTGCAGCGCGAACGCCGTGTTTTCCTTCAGCGGCTGCTTGCCGCCATTCTTGCTCACTCCCGCCCCATCGCTCGGTAGCGCAATCCCCAGCTTCCGCGCCGCCGGCGCCGACTCCAGGAACGCGAGCGTCGGCGGTGGCTGCGCGGCAGGCGCAGCGGCGGCAGAAGAAGAAGAAGAAGAAGCAGCAGCAGCACCGTCAGCCAAATCAGCGCTGTGCCGGGTCGCCTGGGGCGAGGAGGACGCGGGCTCCGCCTTGGTCGTGTCCGCGGCGCCGCCGGCCAGCAGGCCGCGCAGCTGGGCGAGCAGGGCGTCGTTGCGCGCCTTTTCGGCGCGGAGGGCGGTGTGGAGCTTGTTCGTCTCGTGGACCTTGCGGCGGAGGGCCTGGACGGACTCGGGGGTGGGTTGATATGGCGGCCTATTCGACGATGACGACGAAGAAGAGGAGCCCGTGGCATTCGGGAGTTGTAGGTCCTGCGGGCGGCAGCAGCAGCAGCAGCAGCAGTCGTCAGCAATCAATGCCTGCCTCTCTCCACCTCCACCAGGGGAATAAAAGTGAGGGGAAAAAAAAGAGCTCCCAACACACCTGATAATGCGGCAACCTCACCCACGGCACCAGCTCCTCGGGCACCGTGAGCACGTTCCGCAGCAGATAAATCTCCAACTTGTCGAAATTCTTGTCCACCGTCGCCTCCAGCAGCGTCTCCAGCTGGTGCACGCCCTCCTCGATCTCCCGTCGCGCGTCCGGGAACAGCGCGTTGCCCTCGCCGTCCGTGTCCGGGATGATACCCTCCGCCGCCGCCTTCGCCGCGAAGCCCAGCCGTGAGGGCGGCGTCTCCAGCAGGCCGGCCTCAACCGCATCAACCGCGCGGTTGATCAGCTCGTTAATCATATTGATTATCTGGTCGATGAGAGTCTAGGCGGAAAGAAAAGCACCGGGGAGAATCAGCATTGGGCTTGGAAATTCTTCGACACAGTCTACAAGGTTAGACGTCATGATTTGGTGCCTTACAAGGGGAGTGTAGCGGAAGTGTTCCGTTAGGAGGGACGTCTCGATTTGCCTTGCCTGCGCCATGTTGGGTTTCGCGTTGCCTGGCCACAGGCCTGACGTGGTCTGGCGCAGAAGCGTGCTGGGCTTTGGTGTTGCACTCCAGACGCTTTCGCGTGTTTACGCGCCTGGCGCCCGCCGTCGCCGCCAAGGCCGCTCACCGCCCTGGGCTGCGGGCACGCGAATCATAGCCAGGCACTCCCCCCATTCGCCCCTCGCGTTGCAGGGAATCCGCAGATCTCAGACCGACAGTAAATCATTGTTCCGCTGACGCGTGTCAGGTGCCGCGAAGAACATAGTCATTGGAGGCGCACGAAACTCGATTGTGCAGGAGATGATGTCTATGGATACAAAAGCTCTCCGCGGATTCGAATCACCTCCCCCACCATTCCTGTCCATGGACGCTCTAGCGTCTTCGCTTCCCATCTCATCTAAAGATCCCTTTGAAACCGGTCCCTTAAACCCAAGGCACGCCGGAGATTAGACGCACTCTCGATATTCTCGACGGCGTACTGTTGTATGTGGATATAGCCAGTTCCCTTTGTGTCTGAACGAACAAAATTATGCAAAGAAAAGAAGAACCCATCAGCAGAATCCACATGAAACGCCAGAGCCGACCAAATGGTTATAAGCCCGCCCATGCTCCTTTCATAAAGAAAAGTTCGTCAGTGTGATGTTGCCGAGGCAAAAGCCTCAGGCTAGATCTGATATAACTTGCACAAGGAAAAGTTTTGAGTCGGGAAGTCGTGCAGTGTGGCCATGCACGGGAGTAGGTCACCGGTAACCATTCTCCCTCTCCTGCTGACGGGCTCTCTCTACCTTCACTTTCTCCTGCTTCTTGCGGATCTTGAGCGCCTCCGTGCCATCATCCTCAATTCTCTGGTCAAACCAAGGATGGTTCAGAGCCTCCTTGGCCGAGATCCGCTTCGACGGGTCATATACAAAGATCCTCTTGAGCAAATCGAGGAACTGCAGGTTGAATTCGTTGTGAGGCGGAATGGTGTCCTGGAATATCACGTCAGACCAGGTTGCAATCGAAGCGAGAACCGTCATGGCTTACCTGCAGCCGCTTCATTGCCTTGACATATTTTCGGGAGGCCTTGGGCGTATCTTGATTGGGATAATCCAATTTTTGGCCCTTGAAATATCTTATGCCACACGTTAGTAATCGAATATCAGGCGGCATGAGGCGGTAGCAACTTACTGCGCGGCTGGATTGCGCGATTGCCCTCGGTCCTTTGCCAGGACCTGCCTGATCAAATGTTTATCCAACTTTCCACCACATACAGCCTCCATCATAGCGAGATGCTCCAGATTGTCGTGCGTCTGGAAAAGAGCATCACCAGTGAAAAACTCAACCAAAATACAGCCAATACTCCAAATGTCGCAAGGGTAACTCCATCCAAGATTAAGAATAATCTCGGGTGCGCGGTAATGCCGGGTCGAAACAACCGAAGAGTGGTACTCATCGTCGAAAGTGGCTGAGCCGAAATCAATCAGTCGGATCTCTGGATTCAACAGTACCTTCCTGTGGCGAGCCGAACGAGCCGTTGCGGTGGAGGATGAAGGTATTGTTCGGTTGTAAGTGAAAGTCTGATAAGAATTGTTGACGAGCAGGATATTCTCCGGCTTCAGATCAGTGTGGATGAGGTGCAGATCATGAAGGACTGTCATGCGTTAGTGCGTGCGATTCAAGAGTCTTGCTTTAAAAGAGTACTTACAGGCAACACTGGTCAAAAGCTGGTGTGCGAAGGTCTGAATGTGTGTACTTGGAAACGGCACAAATTGGTTCGACTTGAGGAAATCGAACACGCTCTGGCCGTATAGGTCGGTGACAATGCAAATGTGATTGCGAAAGTCAAAACAGTCGCGCAGGTGAATGCACTTGTTTCTGTTGTGCGGATCGTTGGAAGCAAGCGTTGAGAGGACCCTCAGCTCAATGCGAGATGCGTCGCGATACTTCTGGACCGATCGGATGACTTTGATAGCCACCTTGTTGCCCTTCTTCTTGTCGAAGGCTTCAACGACCTTGCCGAAAGTGCCTTGGCCCAACAGCTTTACAATTTGGTCTACAAACATTAGCATCTCGCAAAGCGGTGAAGAGAGTATATACTCACACTTCTCGGTAAGATCAGCATCAGGGTGGACGACGTAATGACCGTCCTCATCATCCACCTTCTCATTCGGGCGGTACTTCTACTGGCTGTCAGCACTAACCCTGGTCATACAGACTGCAGAACCACTTACATCCGGAACGACCTTGACGTAGACATCCTTAGCCTTGATAGGAGGCTGCTTGGGAGGGACGTAGGTGGTCCAGTGCTCTTGCTGTTGCTCGGTTTCTCGCCGCTTCGCTTCCTTGGCTTCATCAAGCGTAGTCCTGCGCGTGGTGCGCTTCCGCTTCTGGCCGACAACACCGTCCTCCATCTGGGCGGCGTACGCCCCATTGCTGATTGTAGACCCCAGCGACGTGGACGCGGTTGTGTGTAGGGCCGAGGCGGTCCGGTCGGTCGAGATGGTATGGTTAGACGGGGTGTCGGCATAGAGGGGTGTCTCGGTAGTGGAGTACGAGGTGTTCTGGTGATAGACGGGGTCATAGGCGGTCGAAGTCGCCGTCTTGCGCTTCTTGTCCGTGTGACGATCGACACCGTTGGCGGCGATGGCCCTGGAAGACTGGGGCTCCGGGCTGTCGTCATCAATCACAATGACCTCTTTTGGAATGCCGTTCTTGTAGAACTCATTCCAGTCGGGCTTATGGTTCCGCCTCCGGGAAGGCATATTCGACAATTGCTGCTGGTCGGCGGTGTAGTGGGTGGGGTACGACTCCGCTTGCTGCGGCTGGCGGGCGTTGACCGTGGCCGTCCTTCGCAGATCCTGACTGGGGTAGGCGTTGTTGTAGTGCGAGTTGGTCAGACGCGACGAGCCGTTTACATGCTGGGAGACCTGGGGCTGCCACGACTGGTGATGTGGATAGTACTGGTGGTGTGGAGGAAGGGTCGCGGTCGCTGTCGAAGGGGTCGACATGGCAGGGCCGGTGCGAGGACCGAAGTCGTGAAGCGTGACGAGGACGGGAGCCGAAGTGAAACTGAACGAAGGCAGCCACTGGACTCTGAAGTGCACTCGTCAACGCAGCGGCGGGGCGCGGGCACGACTGAGCAGGCGAGACGCGGCGGCAGCAGGCTCGCAGTGGGAACGGAAATGCGCTTCTGCTGCGTAGGCTGCCCGGTCGGAAGCAGGCGAGGCAGTGACGGAGAAACGGCGGGAAATGACGGACGAGGCGGATTGGATCTGCTACGGCGTGCTCATCAGCGGAGGCCGAAGGCGTCAGAGCACAGTGAGCATGGTCCGGAGAGCCTGGCGGCGGTGTGCGGTGGAGGCAGCGCGGTGCTGGGCTTGCTTGGGGCGAGCGATATTGAGGTCAGAGCCGTCGCCTTGGGGCACGTTGGAGGCACAGGTGAGGTCCGCTGGAATCGGTGCGGGTTAGCGCGAAAATTGGACTCCTCTTTTGCAGGCATGCGCTGTGATTTGCAGCGGCCGACAAATGCAGCTGGACTCCGTGCGTTGCTTTGGTAATGGTCACTGGGCCTGCGGTCCATCACTCCGTTCACAAGAGCGCCGTCAGTCTTCGGTGGCGCAACACAAGCGATCATGCACTGTCGGCGACGCGCCGCGAGCCGCTACGCTGCACTCGCAACACCAGGAAACCATTCACCCGCCTGCGCTCGCCCGTCGTCGCTCTGCCCAGATGGCAGCAGCAGCGGCGGCGGCAGCGCGGGCCCGCGTGTCCATAAAATGCGTGCGCGGCGCAGCCAGGCTGGGCGGAATTGGTGATGCTCGGTGCCGCCCCAAGCGTCCGCGCCGGAGCTCCCACGGCACCACCCACCAGCCCAGCCCAGGGCAGCACCCACCCTCTCGTCCTTCGCCTCGCTTGAAGCTTCTCCGCTCCCGCCGCCATCGCACGCCCTGCCCTGCCCTGCCAGCCCAGCGCGAGCGTGGCCGGGCCACACGCGCAGCTGACGGCGACCCAGCACACCTCGCCCTCTGCTGCAGCCGGGTGCCTGTCTCACTCGAACTGCGCCAGGCACCGCGCCGGCCGTCTCAAGCAGCAGGCCCCAAGCCCACGCGCAGCCGTGCGAGCCTGGGTGAGGAGCCTCGCACTCCTCGCCACTGGACGCGGTGCACCGAAATGACGCGCGGGACGCTTTGGGCCTCAGCGGCACGCCGACGCCTGGAGCAGAGGCCGCGAGCCCGCGTCGCAGGAGAGATCCTGAAACTACGAGATTAAAATACAGTTGCACTGCTCCGGCAACCTGCCCAGCTCCCGTCGGCCAGGTTGCACAGCCCGCAGCTGCCAGGCACCTACAGCCAGCCGGTGTAGGCGCGCTCGGATCACGTGCCGCTCTCCTAAATTGCCGTTGGCTCTATTTAAGGAATTCTCCCCAGCCCTGATCGCCCGCTGCAATTCATAATGGCCCCATTCCTCAATATCTCGCATGTCTGGCGGATACGAAGCCTGCGTTCCGCCCTTTGGCTGGAGTTCCCGGAGGCCGACATAAAGGGAAATCCCCCACAGAGCTGTGGCAAACGTGTGGTGGTGGTAGTGGTGTTGGCGCCGCCAGCCTCGACGTCGCAGTGCGCCTGGGCTGGCCGGGGCCGTCTCCTCTTTTCTTCAGCCACCCACCCACCCACAAAAGCACCACCCCTTCATCAGCCCAACGACTTTTGGCCCGCTCGGCTGGGCATTTCGCGAAACGCGTTTGCGCACGATGATTGCGACTGCTGCCTCCCGAATCTTGCTTTCTGCTGCCAGGGGCTCCTCATTCTTATGCACCGCATTATCCGCTGCCCTGGACCCGAGTCGCTAATCCGCTAGTCGCTCTCCAAAAGGCTGGGCTGTTCGTAACCCAGCGGGAAGCCTGACGCACTGGGAAATCAAGCCAATTTTCCCGCTCTCATAGCGCCCGCCTATGCCCCCAGATCTGGTGGAGACCGGTGAAACTTGACCTCAATATCGACCTACTTCTCTCGATGACAGGTCGGTGCTAGCTGTCCAACGTGCACCAAGAAGCGAAACGCGCTGGCAAGCGAGCAGATCCCTCTGAACTCCTAATAATGTAAAACAAGATAAAGCAGCATCGGCCTCAGGATCCGCGGACGCGTGCCTGTGCTGAAGCAGGGGCTGTCAGCGAGGAGACTTTGAGCTCATCCGTACTTCATTCAACTTTTGCTGACGCTGAACGCAAGGGATCCACGTACTGCTTGTGACGGAACATTGCCCGCTCTGATACTTTACATCTAACACCCGGATTCTTCGCTGTTTTTCTCAACCGCTCCCAAGGATCTGCCCCGCCGGCCCGCACATTCCTACTACCGGCCCGCGGTCTGCATGGGGCAATGTTTGCTCTGATCTCACTTTTCAACTGGGTATGCCTCGTGGCGCTTAGGGCTGTTCTTGCCAACGATGATGGGTGGCGTGATGATCATAAGCAGTCAGCACCGCATAGTCAGTTCTCGAATGCCTGCTCTATGTGTCGCCGCCGGATCCCGAGGCTTAACATCTCTCGCACGTCCACTGTGGGAGCGACTTTCGGTGTTTGATGACTGAATCATTTGCACTTCCGTAAACTTTTACTGGAATGCGATTGTTGGGCCGGAAACTTCGGGCTCGTAGATGAGGTGGTTGTCGTTTCACGCACATCACCCCGTCTTCTCACGACCTGGAATATGTGAGGTTGCAGCTCATGCGCGGTGATCTCTGCGGTTGGGTGGTGCAGCGCCGCCTACTGGTAACATTCGTCTCTTTCTAAACAGGAAGGTCATCATGCAGAGTCATCTGCTGCGCAATGCATCCCCCGCCCTTTGCCGATCCACATTGAGAGTGGCAAGTCGTTTCTAAGAATTCGAATGCACCAGCTGCCCACGACTGTCTTGGAGTGAATGGCCTCCTTTTTGCGTATGGAGTCGATGAGATCTCGCAGTCGCAGTCTTAAAGCCCAGCGAAAAAATCATTAATGACCTTAGCAGTCAGGTCCACGATTTTCTCCACATCGACCCGGGTCACATTATATGCCGGCGCCAACAGCACGTGGTCGCCAAACTTGCCGTCCGCCGTACCCGTGCCCGGATAAATCGAGATGGAATACTCCGGTTCCATTCCTGTAAGCCACAGTCAGATGTCTGATAAGCTCAGTCCTCGCTACTACATACCTTTCTCGTGTATACCCATTGCTACGCCAACCTTGGGGTCAAACGGCTCCTTGGTGGACTTGTCTTTCACGAACTCAATCTGTTACGGTGGTCAGTCCTTAATCCGTCAATTCCGGCGACTTCCAGATACTCACGCCCCAGAAAAGCCCGCGCCCTCGAATATCACCAACATTCGGGTGGTCCGCCAAGCTATTCTTCAACAGCCCCTCCAGGTACTTGCCCATGGCCATGGCGTTCTCGCACAGCTTGTCTTCCCTGATGATCCGCTGCACCTCAGCCGCGGCTGCGCAAGCCATCGGATGCCCTTGGTATGTCTGTCCATGAGAGAAGCTGCCGGTACCTTTATATAATGCATTTACCACACGGTGGTTGGTCAACAGGCCGGCCACTGGGGCGTAGCCGCCCCCTAGGCCCTTGCCGATGGTTTGGATGTCCGGAACGACGCCTTCCTGCTGCCAAGCGTGTAGCGTGCCGGTGCGGCCCATCCCGCTCATTATCTCGTCCATGATGAGAAGGGCCCCGTATTTGTCACAGATTGCTTTCACGGCCTTGAAGTAGCCGGGGACAGAGGGGACGCAACCGAGTGCCTTTTGCGCTTCAGGTCAGCATACTGATGACTCGGAAAGAAAGTTACGTTTTGCCAGTGGTCGTGGCATAGGCGAGATGAGCTAACATCTTCCCGCCGAGGGAAAGTGCATTAAGGAAATTGGACGCTCACCGCTCCGACTACAGGCTCGGCGACAAAAGCTATTACGGATTCAGGACCGAGGCGCTGGAACTCATCGTCCAGCTCTTTTGCCAGCCTCGCAACGTAGTCTTCGTCACTTTCTCCCTTCTTCTTGCCACGGTACGCATTGCATGGTGAGACTCGTGAGATGTTCTGGAGGAGCATGGGCTCAAACAGTGCTCTTCTGGCAACATGTCCGCCCAAAGACAGCGAACCCAAGGTAGTGCCATGGTACGATTCCTTCCGCGCAATGAAGTTGATACGACCAGGTTGGGGAGGTGTAGTCTCCAGGTGATACTGTCGGGCGAGCTTCATTGCTGCTTCAATGGCCTCAGAGCCTGGAGGTCACCTTTTAGTGATGTTTCAAAGGCAAACCCCACGTGCGATGGGAGATCAAGAGCTGTGAGTGGGGAACGTGGGGAGATACCTACCCGAGCTTACGATAAACGCCTTCGCCATCTCGCCATCCGTGCCAGCAATCAATTCGTTTCCCAGAGCTTCAGCAGCCGAAGTGCTGAAGAACAGCGAATGGCAGTACGCGGCTTCGTTCATCTGTCGCATGACAGCCTCCTGCACTCGCTTATCTCCATGGCCCAGGCAGGACACCGCTGCACCACCTGTGGCATCGAATATTTGCTGGCCGTTCGATAGCGTAAGGTAGTTTCCCGATGCGCCAACAACTTTGAGGGGAAGCGTCCTGAGGGTTCGGTGGAGGATGCCGGACCTTTTCGCGGCTTCGGCATCGTTGTGAGTGGACCGAGATGGTGGCAGCATGTTCAAAAGAGAGCTCAAAAGAAAAATTTACGGTAAGTGACGAACAATTGATGCTCTTGACTCACACGGAACGAGGGATTCAATGTGTTGTAATGTTCTCGGTCCGCATCAGTGTTGGACGCATCGGCTTTTTATACCCACCCCGCCTTATCTTAGAAGTCACGCTATGTCACACTTGTAGCCCGCAGATTAACGGGGTTATTTGCTCAAAAGAGAAACTGTATGCTCGAGACTGCTGCGGGGACGACAAAGATGAGTCAGGACTCGGCATGCCGAACGGACGGGAGCCGATGGTCGGACCGGCCGGCAGAGGTATGGCTAGTGCGTCCGCAAGTTCGACCATCCCTGGAAAAGTAGATTCAGAGCGATACGGGTAGCAGCCTGGTATGATGGCTTGCAAAATGACTAGGACAAATTCTGTTGGAATCAGAGAGACGTTCGCGTAATCTTCAAAGTTGAATATCTGGCGAGCCCTTGCTTAGCTGGATTGTGTTCTCCCAACAACAGGCCTCTCATTTTCACATTCCTATCTCTTAGACTTTCGCGGTACACCTGTCGCCCTTGAAAACACTCAAGCTCATGTCAGCTTACAAGTCGATGTTTGTGACATGATGACGAATCCGCGCACGATCCACTCAACGGCCTGAGGCAGCACCATCATCGGCTCCGCGCTCTCCCGCGTCCACAGCTTCGGCATCCCGAGACTCGGAAAGACCGGCAGACCTAGCGCCAGGGCATCTCGACTATGGGGATTCTGGCATCTCCCGCGGTTAAACCTAAATAACGGCTGCCCCATGCTCAGACGCTACGCACGGTAGAGTATTGGATGCGCAATAGACTAGCGAGCACGACGTCAGACCGCCTTCCTCGCCTCTGGTCCGGATGACAATGGCGGCCTGGACGCTCAAGAGATCTCGGCCGTTACGAGTCGTGCTCCTGGTGAAGGAGCCCATTGGGATCAACAGGGCCCCCCCCCCTCGAGACGGGAAGCGATAAGACCCGTGCGTTTCCGTGGCCGGAGATAAGCGCGAGTCAAATTGCGGATCAATTGAGCTTCCGAAACACCGCGAGGCCGATGACGCTGCTCGATGCGAGACAGAGCGCCAAGGCCAAAGGCGGTCAGCAGCATGGGGGCAGCTAGTTTGCTGCTGCTGAACACCAAGAAACGTATCCACGCAGACGAATCACTCCCACCCGCGCCCACCTCCCACTCCACCGCACCACCAGTCCAATCGCCCGCCTCCAGGCGCCAGAGCCCAGCATCCCACCATGGCGCACCATGCCCGCATCGAGGAGGTCTCCGACAGCGAGCCCGAAGACATGGACCCTTCTGACTTTGACCCGCAAGCCTTCGCCCGCAGCATGATGGCCATGAACCAACCGGGTGGAGGCAGCGCAGGCGCAGGTCCCTCGCTGCAGCCGCAGTCGCCTTTTCCCGGTAACATCAACAACAACCCCAATGCCGCAGCGCAGCGCGCGGCGGAAGCGGCCATGGCAGAGAAGTCGAAGCGTTGGCAGTGCCTGTACCCGGTCTATTTCGACGCGTCGCGCACGCGCGCCGAGGGCCGCCGCGTCGGCAGAGAGCTGGCGGTCGCGTCGCCACTCGCGCGAGAGATTGCCGAGGCCGTCAATCACCTCGGCTTGACGAACGTGCTGCTCGATCCGGGCAAGACGCATCCAAAGGACTGGAGTAACCCGGGCAGGGTGCGCGTGGAGTTGAAGGATAAGGATGGGAAATTGAAGAGTGCGCAGATCAAGAATAGTATGCATCCTTGCCTGCTCCTACGTTCTTTTTTCTTTCTTTTTTCCTTTGTGGAATTCTGACATTGGTGTCCAGAGCATCATCTCTACAACCTCGTCGCCGCGTATCTCAAGGAGCACCCGACGACTGAAGACTCCCCCATGAAAATGCAGATTCGTGGATTGCCACCGCCAAAGGAGCTCAAGCCTCCGGCTGTCCCGCGGGGGTGGAAGATCAACCCTATCGTGCCGCTTCACTCGCCGGCTTTGAGCGGTGGCGGTGTTAGCGAGAACCTGTTTAAGGACATGATGGCCGAGATGCAGGGAGAGATGCCCGGCTCTGGCAACGCTAGCGACAGCGGTGCTGGCGGTAAGAAGAAGAAGGACAAGAAGAAGGGAAAGGCCTGAAGAGAAAATCCGAATTAAACGGCCTTGCTCGCCTTTTCCGATCCCGGGGCCATGACGAGGTGGATTAAACAGAGGTGAGGAAGAGAGCGTTTTGGAGTGGTGGGGGGCTGATAATGATCTCTCCGCCCACTCCGAGAACGCGTTGTCTCTCCCGTCTGCCCCTTCTTGTCTAACTTGGCGCCCTCTAGCCGCATATCTACGTCGTCGTTGTCTTTTCAGACGCATGCGCGAGCTAAATCATGCCGCAGCTGTAAATGTGCAGTAGGTAGCCTTAGAGGGATCTACGTCGGCGAGACATACTCGATGTCGGGAACGCATCAACATCAAAATTAACATTCGAATTTGTAATCTCTGTGTTTCAATAAGACGTTCAAAAAGATCATCTAGATCGCATTCTTGTACAGTGGATGGAAAAGATATAATCCCTTGGGGGGCGCTGCGAACGTTGAGGTCGAGCGACAGCAAATCCATTGACATTCTGCACGGCCTATGGTCAGGTGAAGCAATCGTCCGAACGTATCATTTAGTCTCTGTGAAGTGTGCATCCAGACGACTGCTTCAACTTTGCTGCGGTCTTTTCAGTCCAAGGGTAATTTCTTTTGTTCTCTACCGTGGTAATGTATGCGCAATGCGAGATCTATGGGGACCCACAGATCTCGGGCACTTGGCAAAGAAACGATCCACCTTCGTATGTAATTGCAGGTACTGTTCCTGTAATGGTGCAGTTGCGGTGCTATGCAACTTCGATCCGATCGAGAAAACGAGTACGTTCCATTATTACTCTGAACAGAGCTTAGAAGCATTTCGAGGATTGCTGAATGGTATAGAAGCCCGTAGAATCGCCGTTCGACCCAAAATGGGTTTAGGGCCCCGTAACCTTTCCCGAAACGAACAATGTGAACGCCATAGCGGTCAAGTGTAGCTGACACATATTCCAGTTAGTCTCTCATCCTCCCCTCATTGGCGAATGGCTCGCAGGATTGCAACAGAACGAAAGGCGAAATGGACAAAGCGCGACCAGCCAAGCATTAAGTACGCCCGATCTTCCGCAACCATATAACGCTGGTATATCCATCTCTTTTTACTTCTGTTTCGTACCTGGCCTTTCTATCTCCATCTCCCTACCTGTTCGGATTACCTCCCTTCATCTCCCTGACCTTCGAAAGAAGAGAGTTCCTTAGCGACCATGATTTGCATCGAGAAACGTAAAACACACGAACTTCGCGTCGATGCCTTAACTTCTGTGAAACGGCATTGCGCTATATCACTATATCCGGAGCCCTTGCCAGACCTATGTAGTATATGTCGCGGGCATGACATATTAAACGCTCTGCGGCGCTGGGGATCGGGAAATTTTAAGCCCAGCAAGTACAGATCACACTTGAACTCAGGGGCCGCAGAGCCCTTCTACCGTGCAGGAACTTACATACGCCGGCAGTATTGAGACCATTCCCAGATTCGTGGATTTCGGCCCTATAGCTGAAGTCCGTAAACGAATTGCCTGCTCCTTTTGCGTTCTCATCAACCATCTCCTTCCCTCGGACTTTCTTTTGCCTTTCGAGGCCAACGTCGTCATTGGCCTTGCCAGCTTGCCAACCGATGCCAATTCACTCGAAGTGCTTATTCTGGAATCGGATGGACGGGATGGTGCCGATGCCTCCGCCATGGTAGGACTTCGACAGCGAATCCCTGTGGGGCACATCGAGGTCAAATGGGCTGAACCAGTCGTGCCAAATCCGGAAAAGACTTTGGCCCGGTCATTACCTCCCATGCTCAACTTCAAGAGGATCAAGGAGCTTCTATCACAATGTGAAAGTTGTCATGAACAATCTCTGGAGGGAAGGCTCAATGATTCTCGAGAGCCTCCATTGAAGATTCTCTTGCTGGATACCCAACGAGGCTGCCTCGTCAAAGCCACCACCAAATACCGGTACCTAGCCCTCAGCTACGTACGAGGAAAGGACCCCTTCTTCCACACCACCACCGCCAATCTTTTAGAGCTGCAGAAGCCCGGCGGTATCTTCAGTATCCGATCCCAGCTGCCCCAAACCCTCCTCGACGCCATCATCCTGACCCGAGAAATCGGCGAACGCTACCTCTGGATCGACGCTCTCTGCATCCCCCAAGATAACCCCTCCCTACACCACCATCCCTCGCAAACAGGCACCATCTTCGGCCACTCCCACCTCACCATCATCGCCTGGACAGCTGCATCCGCCCACTCCTCTCTCGCCGGCGTCCGACCCTGCACCCTGCGTCCCCCCCACCTCTCCAAACACTTCCCCCTCTCGACCAACGCCAACCGGCCCAGCCTCCCTCTCCTCCACCTCCGCACCGCGCCCTTCCACGCGGACTACATGCGCACGCACCACCGCCTCTCCCGCCACACCACCCGCGCCTGGACGTACCAAGAGCGCCTCCTCTCCCCGCGCCGCCTCTACCTCTCCTACCACGACGCTTTCTTCGTGTGCGCTGTCTCGCCCGCCTCCTGCTCCGCGCACCCCTTCCCCATCGGCGTCAACACCTCCACCATCCTCCTCGACGACGGGGAGCTCGCCCTCCCGCACCCCGCCTCGCTCATCTCCAGCAGCAGCAGCAGCAGCAGCGTCGTCCCCGCCGCGCCGCCATCGCCCGGGCCGCACTCCCTCCTGGCCGCACTCATCGCCGACTTCGCCCCGAACACGACGACCCGCCCCGCCGACAGACTCGCCGCCTTCGCCGGCGTGCAGGCGCTGCTGCGCCCGCGCTTCGGCGCCGACGACGCGTGGGTGCAGGGGTGCCCCGTCGCGGCGCTCGACGCCTTCTTGCTGTGGATCCCGCAGGCGGGGTGTCGCATGGCGCGGAACGCGTGTTTTGCGAGTTGGTCGTGGGTGGGCTGGGTGGGAGCGGGGAGGGTTGGGTTTTTGTGGGAGGGGGTGGGCGGTGGTGATGGTGAGGATAGTATGGTGACGATGATTGAGGGGGTGAGGTTTGAGAGGCGTGTCTCCTCGTCCTCCTCGTCGTCGTCGTCCTCCTCCTCCTCCTCCTCCTCCTCCTCTTCTTCTTCTTCTTCTTTTTCTTCTTCTTCTTCTGCTGCTGCTGCTAATGGCGATGGGGATGAAGTGGGATCGCGAGGTGGGATTGCGGTTGGAGATCGGTCGGAAGAGGAAGAAGAGGAGGTGGAGGAAAGGGTGGTGGTGCGAGGTGCGAGGCGAAGGATGACGCCGGCCGTCGATATCGACGTCCTGCACTTCACCGCGTGGAGCGTGCGGAGCGGCGCGCGGCTACGCGTGGCCAGTTCAGTGACTGGCGGGGCTGCAGTGTTGCTGGCTGGAAACGAGCGAGTGCATTGTGGTGTGCTTTATGGGTTGGAGAGCATCGGTGTGGATATGCCGGAGCGGTGCTCGCAGGTTGACTGGGAGATCGTGCTGCTGTCGCGTTCGCCGAAGGGGATGGCAAGGTACCCGTTGAATGTCATGCTCGTGCGGTGGGTGGGTGAGGGAATTGCAGAGAGGATGGCTGTGGGCGTCATGGATGAGGGGACGTGGTGGCGGGCGGGGCCAGAGAGGATGAGGTTTAGGGTCGCGTAGTACGGACAGGGAAGAGAAAATGAGAGCGTTGATGCGCTTCGAAACGTGTATTTAGTGATGCGTGGTTACAATGAAACTTTCATGTAGACACTCATGGGGAGTTGAAGCATTTGTCGGGATGCAAGTGTTATGGAATTATTTGAACATGTACGTCCGGACAACTGCTTCAACTCCCCACTTGTGCTTTCATATTCTTGATATGCCACAAGCCTCGTAATATAATCCAGCTGATGCGGCGAGAACTAGCTCGCCTAATCCACTTGACCCTCCTGAGGGGGTCAAAAAAGATGGGGTTCGGAGCAAATGCCCCTGGCGTTCAGCGTGGTCACCATTCCCCTGTCACAAAGTCATCCACAGCGGCACGGATGTGTCTCAAATTATAATAGAACCAAAAAAGTTAATTTACCAACACTATTCCCTTGTATCTGACACGCAGCCGTCATAAGCGAAGGAGGGTATGCTCATTTGAACGATAGTCGAACGCCGAAGCCACATTTCGAAAGGAGGAAACCCCCCGTTTCAAAAAAAAAAAAAAAATGCGGGCAAGACAAGCAAAAGCCGATCACGATAATGGCTTTTTTTTTTAAAAAAAAAATAATACAGCGTCATTAATCAAAATGTTCATTCCAAAGCGCAACTCTAAACATCTCGAGCTCCGCAAAAAGTGAAAAAGGAAAATTCGTCATTAATTCCCCTTAGTTCCAAGTCTTCCCTCCAAGCACTCTCTTGAAGCAGCTCTCCAGAGCCTCACAGGCCAGTCATCTCAAGTTTCCATCTCAGGTCCCAATACCCTCAGTGTGGTTTGGTAATAAATACTCTCCGTCAAAAAGGAGAACGAAGAAGAAAAACTACACTCTACTCTCCACCTTGCCAGCAAGGGCGGGCTAAACCGAGCATGCTACTTTAGTACGGGAAAGGAGGAGCGTCGGAGCCGGAGCCGAAGCCAGAGTTAGGCTGGAAGCCGGAGCCAGAGCCAGAGTCAGGCTGGAAGCCAGAGCCAGAACCGCTCGAGCCAGAGCCAGAGCCGGGGCCGAAAATGGAAGTGGGAGTAGGGGTGGAGGCAGCAGGAGAACTGGGGGTAGGGGTGGAGGACGAAGTGCCGTTGGACGCGGACGAGACGCCGGCCTGCTGGGCCCAGCCGAGACGAGGAGTGGTGCTGCTGGCGTCAAAGACGACGTACTGGCCCTTGAGGAAGATGTCACCAATGATGGAGAAGCCGATGCCATCGTCACTCTGAATGCCGCCAAAGCACGTGCTGCCGGTGGCAGGGGAGTAGTTGACATAAGAGCCAGGAATGGTGCGCTTTTCGCCGTTGATGATCAGCGAGAAGCTGGGCAGGTCGGCCGAGCAGTCAAACACGTAGCCACCGTAGTTGGAGTTGTACTTCGCACCCGAGACCTGGGCGTAGTAGGCAGAGACGACAGCATTGGGGAGGTACAGCAGAGTGGTGCCAGTGTCAGCAATGGCGTCGATGCTGGCCGTCTGCGTGGCGCCGGATCCAATGGCGTAGCCGTCAGGCTTGAACTCCCAGAAGCCGTTGGAGGTGTCAACATCGGTGTAAACGATTTCACCGGTGTATTTGCTGTCATCTAAGAAGCCAAAATCATATCTGCTTTTAATTAGCCGCTGTTTCAATGCATATACGAGTCTTTGGGATGTGGTGTTGTTGTGGTAGGGGATGGGTGGACTCACGTGCCGGCCTCGCCCTTCTTCAGGGTCACGGCAAACAACTTCTTGGCAAGCGAATCACCAACAGTATCGAAGAAAGTCTTCTGCGGCTGGGGCTGAACGGTGTTAATGCTGCTGAAAGCAAGGCCCAGCAGGCCATCGTTGTCGGTGTCCTGGGTGAAGGCCGAGGAAACCGAGGTGGCGGCCTCGACGGCCTGCGAGGTGGCAGTGACGCCGCCAACGACGACCTTGTCCGCATAGACCTTGCCAGAAGCACCAGACCCGTCGCCATAGGAGATGTCCCACGAAGAGCCAGTCTTCTCGGTGCCCGACTCGGTGGGGTCGTAGACGGCGTGGCCAGTCTGCTCGCTCGAGCTCATCAAGGTCGAGAAGACCCAGCTGCAAGGATGTTAGCGTGCTGCATTTTCGCATTTGACAAATTGCTGCCTCCCAGCTGCCTGGTCACGGCAGAGAAGCACGGCAGGAATACATGCGTGAAGGGACATGATTGGTGGGAGGGGGCGAAAAGGGAAAGTGTTTCAGAGGTGCAAAGGCCGAGAAGGGAGTGCGTGGTGCCTGAAGCTGACGAAGCACACAGTTTCCGCCGCCACGCGGCCCCACCGCCCCAGCCCCGCCATGTTTGCAATGCACCGTGTCGCGAGGCAACGAGTGGCCCAGAGGTGCAGATGGACGGACGGATGGATGCTGGAGAAGGCATAGCAAACTGGCTAAACAGCCTCCTCTCTTGCTTGTTCCATGCCGCGCATGAGTGCAGTCGTCATCCATATTGCCGCACTCCCCGGTCGCACGAACAGCGCACGCCGAACTACAGCTGCAAGCCACAGCGGCAGAGGCGTCGTTGCGTAGGCGGCTGCAAGGGAAGTGTTTCAAGATGCAGTCTGGAAACTGGCATGGCGGCGCGCCACTGCACAGCGCGCAGGTTGCAGGTTGAGGGCAGGGTGGAGATGTGCGAAGTGCCCAGAGGGCCGAGAGGACTCAAGCCGAAACAAGGCGGGCCAGGGCGGGTTGAAACGTCGCTTGGCTGCCCCGATCGGCGTCCGCGCGCGTGAAATCTGCAGGGCTCGGCTACAGCTGTCGCCCCGGCTCGATTGCAAGGCGCGTCCGCACGAACGGTGCAGTCGACGAACATTAGGACGGAATGCCTTGGTGGCACATTGGAGAGGTGTTGGGGAGAACAGGAGAGGCCGCCATTGGGGATTTGCACATCGTGCTTGGCAGAATCGCCCAAAAGGGTAAAAATGGGGTACTCACAGATCAGCGGAACCCTACAAGCAAATGTTAGTTCTTAGCCTTTCACCGCAAGGGCTGGGCAGACCTACGGTGTCGAAGTCCAGCTCGAGCTCCTTGCCACCGACAGTGACTGGGCAGAGGTACAGCGAGTCGTACTCATCCTCCGGAGTGGCAGCAACCGTGCCGGTGGCAGCAGCAGCGGCGGCGGCCTTGACATCGGACGGGGCAGTGCCCTTGTACTTGTTGTAGACCTTGGCCATCTGAATAGGACCATTCTTCCTGACGGTGCCGCGGAGGACCTGGTTGAAGGAGAAGGTGTCACGCTTCTCGAGCGAGCGCATGTCAACTGGGCTAGCCAGAGTGACACTGCTCATGAGCGCCGCCAGGGCGGTAACAGACCGGAACGTAGGCATCGTGACGGGAGAAGAGGAACCGCAGGGATGACGAGGAACTGTGAGGTACGGAGAGCAATGTAGCGGCAAGTGAGTGGATGGCCAGCGACTTTATAGAGGCACAGCAAGCCCCCCTCCATGAGCAGTTTGGCTGTGGGATCGACGAGATCCACAATCACAACATAAGCCACTCACGGGCGGTGGAGCAGGACCCCAGGAAATGGCTCGGCGTGCGTCTGTGGTGTAGCGGCAAGCACGCTGAAGCTTTCTCACGAGCTGCTGAATTGGGCTGCACGTCCGGCTTGGTGCGTCCAGCATGCGCGCCATATGCTTGCGCTGCGGGCATGGGTAGCACTGCTGGGAAGTCCTCCATCGCGGGACCCTTCTGCTGGACGACAGCGCAGGGTCGGCGCTACTCAGGGCAGAGTCGTCCCGGGCATAGGTCCGCGGGACGGGCAGGACAGGCCAACTGCCTGTTTCAAACAGGCGGCTCCACGCGTGCGGCCGGCGTCGGACATTAGGAGGCTGATCGGCCCAGTCTCGTGAGGGCGCATAGCGTGTTGACGATAGGGCCCGAGCAGTTGTTTCATCCGATTGGGGCGTCAAGGGAAATGCGCAGCGCTGGACAAGCGATTGTATCAGGCGCGTCAGACGCAGAAACAGCGTGCGCGGCGCGGGATTGGAGCGCCGTTTCGACGCAGTGTGCGCTGTTCCGTGCGGGCAGCCATAGGGGATGGCTGCTAAGCTTTGCCAAAGGCGGTGCCGTCTGCAACGATCCGCCGCCAGCCAAGAGCCAAGAATGGCTACTTAGGCACCACGGTGGGCGCCTGGGATGGTGTGCGCCTGTGCCTGCGCGGTGTGGGGAGGCCGCTCAAAGCAGGAAGATAATCGATAACATCTCCATGGCTGACGTCGCGCAAGAGGGCGGTGACCGGCCGCTGGTGTCTCACAGCGCAGCCCGAGGTCCCGCCAGCCAGCGAAGCGTCAGGCGAGGAGTGACGACGCTTGCTTGCTCCGGCCTGCAGTGCCGAGCGGCGGAGAGACGAGCCAGCAGGCATCATCGACAACACCACGACGCCCCGTGCGGCTCCGTGCAACCCGCCGGCCAGCCCTTCCGGCGGCGCAGCGAGACGAAGAAGACGTTTCCGCCTCCTTCATCTCGCCGTGCCGCCAATCTGGCGCTGTCGCATCGCCTTGATTGAGCGCACCCCTGGCCGGGATTGGTTCAGGCCGCCAGGGACTGTTGTCACGGTGTCGCGGATTCCTGGTCGTGTGGTCGTCTTCCGATAAGGCGCTTCCGGCCTTGCAAGAAGAAGGCGGACGGAATGGCGCCATGGCTGGGGTGTGTGTGCAGCGAGTCGGGCGCGCAGAGAACAGCCGTTGATTCGAAAGGCTTTTTGCCTTTGGGTTGTGTCGATCTTCCGCAACCTTGAGCGCTCGCATCGACTTAATCTCGAGCTCGGCCAACCACGCGCCCGCAAGCCAGCCGTTCCGCTCGCCGAACCCAAAAGGTTCAAACTCCCTCCTTGCCGAATCCGGCAGGTCGATAGCGCTGCCCGTGGAGTCGTGGTGGAAAGCGGAGAACAATGCACCCGCACACAAGCCTCGCCACAGCTGAGCAAAAGCTCTCCCCAAGGTCTTGTGCCACGATTCAAGCCTGCGGCGCCATCCTTGGTGCGCTTGGCCTCATGATGCGGAGCACCGATACTGTCTGCATCTTTTCCTCTCCCGATCACTGTTCGCATCACACGATCTCTTCAGTGTGCTTGCTAGTACAGGCGTTTGCAGCCGGCCAGGATAAAGGCTGTCGCGCGTTCCGAGGACCATTATTCATTTCAAGCCGGTCGGCTCAGAGCTCGGCTTGGCCATGTGGAGATGTTGTTTGGTCTTTCATGTGCCTTGCGCGGTGAGCCCCTAGCTACATCCCGTCCGCGCCATGCTCCACCAAGGCCTTTGGTATGTGCCTCCCTCATGCAACTTCCCTTTTGGTACCCGACCCTCCGCGATGAGCTTCACGAAAGCTTGGTACCATCCCTTGTGGCGGTTCTTCCGTCTCGCCCTCTCCGAGACAGACAGATGCTTGGCGCCGCCAGGTACCATCCGCGGGCCGGGATGCGCTCCGCCCCCCATTGACGTAGGCCAAGCACAGAAGGAGAAGGATGAATGAGTGGTGTAACAGGCGGTTGTGGATTAAAAAGAGCAGATCGTCCCTCCGTTACTCCACTTCCGGCGACGGCGAAATACGAAGGGCCCTCAGGTCTCACAGCTTATAGGTAGACTTGCGCTGTCGGCGTACCCGAAGACCGCCGAATCGAGTGCAGGGTATTCCTTGGCCCGCCAGACAAAAGTTGCACCGGATGCTGTTTGCTTTTCGTCCGTTATCACAGTCTACGAGTAATGAACGCGCAGCTTCGTGCCTCACCTACGACGGGACCCAGCTCACACCGACACTCTCAATCACATCAGAAATCCTCCGCATGATCCTATGACCCAATCGTGGTCATCGCAGAGCCGTCCTCCCTCACTTGGTATAGGGTCCTGAATTCACCGAACATACGAGCACGTTTTTTGCTTGCATCGATCGAGCGATGCTCCTGCAGCAAGAAATCCCCACCTGCCGGTCGCACGTGATGATCGCACAGTCTCGTCGCTGAGGTTGACAGGATTTGAAGACACGGCGAACGTCACAGCGGGATTTGAAAAAAATGGTTGCGGTATTTGGTATCTGTTGTGAGCGCACAAGAGAGAATTAAGAAACGCCTACTAGAGGCAATGCGCGGCTTATGCTTAAGCCACGACTAACCTTAAATGCACTGCCGGGCGGAGGAAACCAACATCCACCTGGCTCACTTCCCATTCCTGGCCGTCTGAAGCCGCGCCATTATTAGACCCGCCGTGGTATCCATGGGCCATCATTTCTCTTCTCTGCCTCGGACCTCCTCTTTCAGCGTCTCCAGCGCATGCTCGTACTTCTTAGTCGTTTCGGGCGTCACAGCGTCCTCGAGCCTCATCCTCTGGACCTTCCGGCCGCCTCGCCTGATCCCTTCTCCTCTGGCCACTACGTTCCAGAACCAGCCTGCCTCAGATTTTGTCAGGAATGTCCAAGCCACGCCGTAGGCACCTGCCCGCGCTGTCCGACCAACTCTGTGCACGTAACTCGTTATACTGGTAGGAATGTCATAGTTGACGATGTGCGCAAGGTTGGGCAGATCCAGTCCTCGGGATGCACGGTCCGATGCAATTAGTATCCGTAATTTGTTGGCACGGAAAGCGCGCAAAACCTTGCGAGACGCCGATGTCGTCGACGATTTGGTAAGTGTTCCGATGAGTCCTGCGTAAGATGGGTGGATGAGTGAGAGCAGACGGGATAGACGGTTCGCGTTTTCGTTGTTATGCGTGAAAATTAAAACATTGGAGACTGGTGCCGCGGTACTGTTGGTCTCAAGAGCTGCGTCTACTGTATTCTCCTCCTTAGCGGTCTCCGGCATAGAGGTCTCGGAATCCGACGACTCTGAAGAGTCTGATTCTGATTCTGAAGCCGAAGATACTGAGCCTCCCGAATCTGACTCTGTAGATTCGGATGAAACTGATGACGAGTCATCTGAAGCTTCTGAAGACGAGTCGGTATCCGAAGACGATGCATCCGATAGCTTGCCAATTTGCATGGGTTCTGAAATGTCTCCCTCAGATGCTTGCAAATCCCACAGGATCTGATTCCGAAGGAGATGAAGAAGGAATAGTGGTTTCTGACTGCCATCACCAACCGGAATTGTGCATTCGTCCAGAGTGGACGGCATATCATACACTTCCCCATGAGCTCGTTGACCAGTCGATCCGTCCGTATCCTCAGCAACAACAAGCGTCGGTCTGCGAAGCTTAAGCGCGCTGAGTTTGCTTAGATCCCGCGTCATGGTAGCAGAAAGAATGACCTTCCGGACAGATCGCTTTAGTGGAGCGTACCACATTCGCGACATGATTTTCTCCCTAGGACTCATCTCTTCGTACGCCTTCTCTTTCTCCAGCGCCTTCATGACCGTTTCTGCCCAACCTTGGAAACTCTGATCAAGTAAGCGATCTGCTTCGTCGATCACTAGCCACTCAACGCTGTCCAAACGAAAGCCTCTAGTATGCTGCACGTGCTCTACGAGCCTACCCGGCGTGCAGATCAAAATATCGACCTTTGACTCGTACTGCGGCACATGGCCAGGCAGCAGATCCAAGACATCCTCAGAGTGATCATCAGCCACGCTCCAGCCATTCCACAGTCTGTCTCCGGCCTTGGCGTTCAATCTGCTCCACTCTTCAGGGTCATACTTCTGTCCTTTCTTGACAAGCATATCTTGCTCCACGGAGAACGCGTGATTCCCCGTTGCCGTTCCGATCTTGAGCCCGCTTCCGACGGCGCAGAGCTCCGCCGACTCGCGTACTTGGCTCACAAGCTCACGGGTTGGCACCACAATTATGCCACGTAGCTTCGTTATTACCCGATGGCGCATGCCCTCAATCATTGGCAGCAGATATGCCAGCGTCTTTCCCGACCCAGTGGCAGCGGACACACACACGTCTGCCACTCTCGGGGGCGCACCGGGAAGAAGAAGCGGCAAGACGGCTGACTGGACCGCAAAAGCCTCATTGTATCCTTTGCTCTTGAGATGCCGTACCAGTTTTGGGTCAATGTTGAGTTGCTCAAAGGGCTTCGTTTTCCGTGTCGGTGCGGCGATGGGCTCGGTAAGCCAAGATGGAAGGGACGAGAACTTCGGCTCGTACGGCGCTTCGGGAACAGGCTCAGGTTGCGGAAGAGGAACTAGGTCTGAGAAAAATTAGCCAGGATACAATTCGTATCCGTAGTTGTCCAACTTGCCATGCAATTCGGGTTCTTCGCGGGGTTGTTCTTCTTCAGCTGGTGGGTCCCTTGCTTTCAATCGTTCGGCAATCTTGGTAGACTTCTCGAACTTTGATAGCACGGACTTGTGCTTCTTGAGTGCAGCATCTTCATCTGGCGCGGCTGCGACATCCTGCACCTCGGTCCTCTTCCGCTTTTTCGACCGCTTTTCTCTCTTTTCCGACACGGGCGTTGGCGGGGGCTCGGGCGACGATGCGATGGGCTCAGGTGCCTTTCTGGGGGTGACCGGCGAGGAAGCGGCCGACGCTTTCGGGGGGACGTAGCGGGCGTAGAAGGGGCCCGGCATTGCTTTGTGGCGGAGGAGTTGGTGGAGAAAGAGAGGCCTTGAGAGCCAAAATAATTATCAGCGCGGACCTTCGTCCAGACCCACCCGCCCCGGCGGCGCTGAAAGCTTGGCGCGCCTCGCAGCTTCAACCCACGCTCGGAGCTTCTCGCCATCCCCGAGCTTCATCTCTCTCCTCCATCCTCGCGGCTGCCCGCCCCGCAGCTGTCTGCAACCCCTCGATTAATTCTGCGATGCATCATCGATCTCCTCAGCCTTCTGTTACCGCTTGTAACGGAAAGAAGCCTTCAAGATGCCGTACAATATCGCGTACGTATACTTTGTCGCATCACAGCAGCTGCAACTAACAATTTGCAGGATGATTAGCGATTTCTTCTTTCCCCAGCCGGGTATGTCGTGTCCTTGTTACGCATGCAGCAAGATCTAATTGAAACTTCAGGAGGCGTCGAGAGTCACATTTACCAGCTGTCGACCGTACGTCCGCGATGCGCCGCTCCTCTAGTCCCACCACTCACAGCTCTCCGCAGAAGCTCATCGACCGTGGCCACAAAGTTATAATAATTACTCATGGATATGAGGGTCGCCGTGGTGTGCGCTACTTGACAAACGGGTTGAAAGTCTACCACGTCCCCTTCTTCGTCATCTATCGCGAGACGACCTTCCCGACTGTCTTCTCCTTCTTTCCCATTTTTCGCAATATTGTGATCCGCGAGAAAATCGAGATTGTCCACGGCCATGCCAGTCTTAGTAGCTTGTGCCACGAGGCTATACTGCATGCGCGGACCATGGGGTTGAGGACTGTCTTCACAGATCACTCGTTGTTCGGTTTCGCTGATGCTGCGAGCATCTTGACCAACAAGCTCCTCAAGTTCACCCTCAGCGATGTTGACCATGTGATCTGCGTTAGCCATACGTGGTATGTTCCCTGGAAGAAAATGCGCATTCGCGAAACTGACAACCGCACAGCAAGGAAAACACAGTCCTTCGCGCATCCCTAGATCCTCTAATGGTATCGGTCATCCCCAACGCAGTCGTCGCAGAGAACTTCAGGCCGAAATGGTACAAAGAGTCTGAAGACGGCTCAGTTGCTTCCCCAGATCGCCGCGGATCAACCATAACCCAACATTTCGGCCCCAACGACACGATAACCATTGTCGTTATCTCACGACTCTTCTACAACAAAGGCACGGATCTACTCATAGCAGCAATTCCGAGGATTTTGGCTGCTCATCCAAACGTCAAGTTCATCATCGCTGGCTCAGGTCCAAAAGCCATCGACCTTGAGCAAATGCTTGAACGCAATGTACTTCAGGACAGAGTGGAACTTCTAGGCCCTGTGCGCCATGAAGAAGTTCGAGATGTAATGATCCGTGGTCATATCTATTTGCATCCCAGTTTGACGGAAGCCTTCGGCACCGTCATTGTTGAAGCCGCCAGCTGTGGTCTTTATGTTGTGTGTACCCGTGTTGGTGGCATTCCAGAGGTTCTACCAGCGCATATGACCACGTTTGCAAAACCTGAGGAAGACGATATTGTGGCGGCTACAGGAAAAGCTATCACAGCCCTCCGCGCCAATAAGATCCATACCACGCGCTTCCATGAGCAAGTCAAGATGATGTATTCTTGGACAGACGTGGCAGAAAGGACAGAGCGAGTTTATGACGGCATCTCTGGCGTTCTCAGTGAGGAGGAGTTCTACGGATATTCCAGCAGTGGCTGGGGTGCTACGCGTGGTCGAGCGGGTGTACAAAGCTTCGCGTTGATTGATCGACTGAAGAGATACTACGGTTGCGGTATTTGGGCCGGCAAATTGTTTTGTCTATGCGTCATCATCGACTATCTCCTCTTCGTGCTCCTGGAATTCTTTTACCCACGGGAACGCATCGACGTCTGCCGAGACTGGCCGAGGAAACTAGCAGCTCGGCTCCAGGCGAAGCCTGAGCAGATGTCCGAAGAGAGGGTCAGTGTCAGTCGAACACGCAGTGCCCGGAGTCGAGACAAGCGACGGGAGGTTTGAGGTGACGAAGGTAGTTACGCAACTCTCTCTGCCACGGAAGGGCTTGAAACACGGCGCTTGAAGTCAAGGAACTCGGACCTCTCGATGTTGGACCCGCTCTCCGTCAGCCACACCCTTCATCCGCCCCCAAGAAGCTTGGGTCTCCATTGAGGATAAGCCTATAGGTCCGGGATGGTCACCTGCCGACGACGAAAGTTGGTACACTTTTGTTTGAAGTTGGTTGCCACCGACTCTAATAAGCACGTATCCATGACATGTGTGCGGCGGCAAAAGTTAATCACGTTGGAAACCTCGTGCCCCCATACTGCCACTGTCCAACCAGTCGGACCAGGCCGCATCCACACAGTTGTATAAACTTACACGTATTTGGACGGACTAAGCTCCCGTCAGTGCCCGTTTGAGGATGCTTCGTCAAGAATGCAATAGAAAAACAAGGGTGCTCATGCAATGCATCATCATGTCTGACTTCCTGTGGTCTTCTCAGCCGACCAATGTCAACTTCACCATGTGGGCTTGGGATCTTCCAAGCACATGACCCCCCGAATGGACAACTCCGAAGTAAGCGTGACGCATGAACTCCCATCTACCTGTATTTTCGATACGTTAGAGATTTTCTATACTTGGAAGAACGTTGGCGCCAGGTGCCGACCCCACCGAAACGCGTTTTCAAACGCTCCCTTGGAGGTAATTGCTCGACACGCGGAGATATGCCATGAGACCGAGGCGACTTGTCCGAAGCGATAGCCGAAGGCGCTTCGAACAGCGCATCCACCTTGCCGAAACAGTCTTTGTTTCTGTTTCTCAACAAGGCTGTTTGCTGAATATCGTTACCTAGCTCCTGTCTGTCCCCAGTGGTCGAGCGCTTAAGCAAGACTTCGCGACGGGGTAAGTTCTGCGAAATCGCAGTTCATGATCACCGTCGGCCAGGAGCAGAGTCTGTTGAGAGATTGTTTACTATATTTTTTTGTGTCACCAAATTACTTCTTTTGCTCTGAAGATCTGGCTTCCCCTGTGCCCCAGATCTTTACCTCTTTCACCATGGTTCCGTAACCAGAAGGGCTGCTTGTTGTGATAGCTTGCCCGAGCCAACGAATGTTTCTTTCCCAAGAAGATTTGAACAGATTGAAGTAAAGAAAATAAAAAAGAAACTAAATCCTTTCCCAAAGTATAGGTATCTAACGCCCAGAAAGAAGCAGAGGATAAAAGCCCAAGAATATGTCTACCCGGAATGACAAGCCTACGTTTCCCACCACCCCGTTTTACCGGCTTGAGGGAGTATAGAACGCCGAGTAAGTGCTTTCAGGCTTTGAACGACAGTCCCGAATAGTAGTAAAAAAATGTAGTGAAGAAGTGAAGAAAGAAACATCTCTCATCTTCTCGTCCCTCGTCTTCGCGTGTCTTTCTTTTTCTTTTTTTTTTTCTCCATGGTCTTTTCGCCCAGTCATGCGACAACCTACGACGAGGACGTCCCATCGGGCGTCCCCGCAACGGCGCCGTTCAGATACCTGTCCCTGCCCGGCTCGGTCCAGAACCAGTACGTGGCTGCGTACTCAACGGTGAAGTCGCCGTCAATGCCCTCGCACGTCGCGGGTGCCACGCCGCCAGCGGTATTCAACCGGTACACCTCCTGCCACGTGTAGCCCGTGGCGTCCTGCACCGCCTCCAGCTTCAGCCACGGCACGTCGCCGTTGGCCGTGCCCTGCGTGCCCTGCGTGCCCGCGGCGTAGTTGGACTTCAGCGGCGACGTCGAGTCGGCGGCGGGCGCGCTGCTCGACGCGTTCTTCTTGCACGCGACGGTGCCGTAGCTGTGCTCGGACGTGTCGAGGTTGAAGAAGGCGGTCGTCGACGTGGTGAAGTAGTGGTGCCCCGACAGCAGCATGTCGTAGGCCTGCAGCGCGCTCTCGGCGTCGGGCACCGCGTACGCGAGCGCGATCGAGGGCGTCTGGTAGAGCAGGTCGGGCGTGCGCGCCGCCTGGCAGGTCGCGTTGAAGAGCGTGGCGACCGCGCCGAGGGCGACGGGCGTCGAGGACGCCGACGAGGGCGACGCCTTGCAGGTGTAGTTTTGCGTGCCCCGGCCGACGGCGACGTGCGAGAGGACGAGGCCGGAGGAGGGGGAGGGGAGGGCGGAGGGGGAGGGTGCCTGGTCTGTGGAGGAGAAGGTGGTGGTCAGCATGGGTTGGTCTGGTTTTCGGAGAGGGCTTGGTTTCGACAGGGTGGGGTGGGCGAGACATCGAATGGGAAGAGAGGGAAGGTATGAGGTGAGAGGGGGATCGGTGGGAAGGGAGGCTTACCGAGAGGCATGGTGACGGAGCTCAGATCGCAGCTGCTGGCCTGGCGCCACACGCTCGATATCGAACTGATCACGTAATTGGAGGACGAGTCGTCGCTGTCTGACTGGGCGGCCCGCCGTTGGATGTTGTCCTGGGCCGTGGTCTTGGTGGGGGCGGCCAGCACGCAAGCGGGCGTCAACGCCGCGAGAAGGGCTACTGCGGGCGAGAAATGCATGGCGGACGTATGTCTGGTTTTCGATGTTGCTTTGCGGAGAATGGAAGAAGGGTGGTCCTGGGAAGCAAGAATCCGACTGGAGGCTCAACCTCGAGGAAGGCAAAGGCGAAGGAGAGCTGTAGAATAAGAGGAGAGAAGCAGCGGCCCGAACCCGGTAGGTGAATAGAAGGAGGCTGAAGACCGGAGTTAGGTGGTGTTTGTGGTGGTCGAGGCTGTCGTGCTTTCAATGGCCGGTGGTGGTCGGGTGGTTGTGAAATCCTTATATGCAAAGTATGCGTGGGTGGTCATCTTTCCCCAAGCCATCGGTTTTAGTGGGCAGCGCGTAGGCTGTACCTCGAAATAGGACGACCGGGGGCTGGGCGGAGCTGATTGGACTGGACGGCTGGAGTAGAGCCGCTCAGGGATGGCCCTTGCGCCATGCCGCCGAGCCGTGCAGGCCGTTTTGGCAGCGCGAGGATCTGAGAGCCAAGCTTTCTGCTAGTTCCCGCTTGCGAGCTATTCTTGGGCCCGTCCGAGCCCTCCAACTTGCCCACGCACTCTCTCGCTACCGGCTCGCGTGAGCACCATCCTCACATCCTCACTGACTGACACGAGCCACAGTTGGGAGGCTTGAGGCTCGCGAAAGCCGATGGCTGAGCGCTGAGAAGACCGGTCTTCTTCCGCTTCGGACTGCGTTTCGCTCGCCCTGCCACTGTCGCCCACGTCTGGCCGAGTGTGTAGCCCGACCGCCCATCTGACCAGACACGACTCGCCATCTGAACCCGGCCGCAGAGTGCAGAGCCGCCTGTACCACGTTTGAGCTCCGCCCGCCCAGTCGCAAATCCGGGAGAGCGACCGTCCAGCCATCTTTGGAGGGAGCGAGATCTGGCTGGGGCGGCCGACGTCCAATCAGTCCCCGCGCCGCTCCACCTTGTAAGCGCCCGCGCGAGCAAGGATCGGCCGCGGTCGTTGGCCATGCAAGCCTAATTTCCCCACCGCAATCTACAGCTAAATGCCGCACTGCCGTACCTATTTGCGTCTCCTTAGCCCAGGAAACTACCCGAACAGGCGGAATTATGGGGCTTGTGGACCAAATTAGCCGGCATTCCTTCCCGTAGCATGCGCGTCTGCGCTGGACTCGCGTCCGAGTCGACCAACCACGTCCTGACACCTGATCGCACTCGTTTCAGCGGGGAAGCTGGTGCGCGGAGCGACTGGCTGGGAGGCCCTCGTCTCTCCCTCACTCTTCCACCGCTTGCTTGCATGCGAAAAAAACCGGACTGTCGGAAGAACGCGCGGTGTGGAGCAAGCTGGCTGGCTGCCGATAAAATACCCCAGCTTCCCTGTCTTCTGCTTGCCGCCGCGGTGGACCTCCTCGCAATCTATCTTGTTCCTTGGGATACGTCGAAGACGAAGTCCGTGGCTTGCTCGCGCGTTCGCTTGTCCTGCCTATCTGCGGCTTACCTACTTTACCGCCCTTGTCCTGCCCTCGGCGATCATGGCGTACGCTTGGCTTCCACCGTGGGTGTCCTCGGCCGGCGTTTACTTTGCCTTGGGCTGTCTTCGCACATGATGCTGATAATGAGATGCGGAGGAGAAGGATACGATGCCCGCGGCCAGCCCGACCGGGGAGAAAGGCCGCGTGTCCCCCTTTCCGTCATTGGATTGAGCAAGCTCTTGGCCGCCCGCTGATTGTAAATCGAGCATGGTTGGTGATGGGAAGGAAATGGTGCGGGGACGCGTTTAGCTATGCTCTTCTGTGCTCGAGGGAATCTCGGCATGCGTGTACATACAGCCAAGATATGTATACGTGAGGTCAGAACGTGGCTTTCTCTAGAGCATGCTCGCCTGGTGCGGAGTTCGGGAGAGAGCTGTTTTATTTTCTTTCTGTTGATGATTGCAACATGGGTGCGAATAATCTAGAGCTGTCAAAGCCACCAACAGCAGAGCTTCTAGTCAGGCTTATGGCCGGTCAGACCCATCGTCCGCCCATCCGGTGAGCTTCAACGCCAAACGCCAAGCAATGCGGGTCAGATGTGGCTGTAGGATTCGCTCTTCGCTAGAGTCAGCACGTTCGTTGGAGCGGGGTCGGAATGCTTGACGTCCGCATGATGTTTGTTCTGTTTGAAGATTTTGCTGCACGAGATCGACTGCATGCTGCATTTGACGTTCGGAGTTGAATCATATGGCCGGACGCCATTCTAACTATATTTTACTGACATCTCCGACAGACGGAAGTTCCAAATCCGTACGCGGAATTGTGTGTGCTGTTCTAATGTTTTTAGGCCTGTCCTCGCAGGGCCTGTAACTCACGAGAACAAAAAGACGAGGAGTACGTACGAACCCAGGACAGATTACCGACGCCGAGCATAAATGATCTACCGGTTCCGTCCAGCTGAGCAAGGATGCTAGGTGTTCGTCTCGTGGTTAATATCCCATTGGCTGACGCTTTAGCCGCCTGTCCTCCAGTAGAGACCCACCATTGCGGTTCTGGAAGGCTTGCCGGTGCAACCAAAAATGTCTTTGAGAGCCACCTCTTCCAAGATAATTTCCCAGTGTCTCTCGAAAACACCCGTGCCATGCCTGGTAGCCGCCCTACGACCATGCCGTGCATCTGCGCACGCGCTCGACACATGTCTATGCTGCTAATTATACAAGAATCCTGGTCGCCACATCAATCATCTGCCAGCGCTTCAAGCCGCGTCTCGGCTGTGGCTTGAAGAATGCTCGGAGGTAAACAGCATCGCCGAGTTGCTATTGCTCGGGGAACGTAAGCCTCCTCTTCATCAGTGAAGCACTTCACGTGTCAAGCCAGGTTTTGTGGGTTTACTGCTCGCGCGGCTCCGTAAATTGGCAGTGCTCTTCAGCTTCCCATCTTGGTACAACACCTCCCTTTTACGTATCTTGGAACCCCTCTTGCTGCCAATTACCTCTCTCATTCGCATCGCCACCGGCTAGCGGTCCAGCACCAGCAGCCGCCGCTGCGGCCGCCGAGCCACTGTTGCTCAGACTGATTGTCTCCTCAACAGGGCCGGAAGCGCCGGATAGTAACATCCAGAACACCAAGAGATGGAGCGCCACGCAGTAGGCCGCAAACATGTTTCTACTGGTCCTCGTCGCGAGAACCATCTTGGTGATACGAAAGACTACGCGCTCAGGGAGGCTCATACGTTTGAATGCGCGTGCTGATTCGCGGCCGCGGAAAGCCGCGAAGGGCGAGATGTTTTGCTCGTATGCCGAGCGGTAACGATCCAGGTTCGATGACGCGTCTGGTGTCATTTGAATGGTGGAAGGGTTGGTGCTGGACGAGTAGGCCGACGCATGGCCACGGTTGTACGTCGACACGTAGCGCGTCTTCTCATACAGGTTCAGATTATCCTTCTGCAAGGATGCCACCTCCGACCTGAGAGAGGAGACGGTTTGGTAGGTCTTTTGCAGCTCGGCTTCAAGCTCCGCGTTTTTCTTCTTGAAACGATCTCTTTGGGCGGTTACCATAGGCAGGATACCTGAACC
The DNA here is from genome assembly GCA_022204955.1 of Macrophomina pseudophaseolina. NCBI lineage: Eukaryota > Fungi > Ascomycota > Dothideomycetes > Botryosphaeriales > Botryosphaeriaceae > Macrophomina > Macrophomina pseudophaseolina. Next base: position 52,948 of record JAJJID010000153.1, read on the forward strand.
GCCGCCAACGGGCTCACCCGCTCTGATGGCATCCAACGTACTCGGCCCATCTCTGGGGTTGAAACCTGAGATGATTGATGAAGTTGGCGATGACCTGCCTCCTTTCCTGCCCTGGAAAGATGACTGTGGGTATCTTGATGTGTAAGTTCCTGCAACAGACATTGCCGAGGGGTCGAAGGCGTTCGATGCCTCTTGCTGGACCTTCATGAGGTCGTTCTCGAGAGTTTGGGCCAGATTCTGGGACTTCTCCAACTCCATGTTCGTGTTCGACAACTCTTCCTGCAGCTGCTCCAACCTTGTCTGCAGGTCCTGATGAGATACTCGAAGTACTGTGAGCTCATTGCTGAGTTTCTTGTTTCTTGCGAGCAGGAGCTGCTCCAGTGTTTCTCCTTTGCTTTGAGCATTCTTTGCTCCATCTGTCGCAGCTTCATCAGCCGCATCAAGATCATCATCTTCTCCAGTTGCGAACTCGATTGACTGAAAACTTTTAGCGTGTTATAGGAATTCGGAGGAGAATGCAACTTACCTTCAGCACCTCGAGCTCGCGCTTCACATTTTCATAATCGCTCCAGCTGTTGACCTTCTCACGCAGCGCGTCTCTGTCTTGCTTCAGAGTCGCCACCTCCTTTTCCAACTTTCGCGTGTCAGTCTCCTGCTTCCTCCTCTCCGAGTCCTTCTCGTAGCGTGCGGCATCCAGCTTTCTTAAGAGAGACTGGTTTTCTGACTGCAACCTCCTGAAGGTAGGATCCTCTTCAACCGGCACAGAAGCCTGGGTGTTTGCGCTTGAGGCTGATTGGGCCAGCTCGAGCCGAAGTTGTTCGTTCCGGGCCTCGACTTCAGCGAGACGTGTGTTTGCCCGATCTAGCTCTGAGCTAACAATCTCCAATTCAGCGGCTGTGGCGCCACTGCGTCCCTTATCCTCTTCCTCGTCCTCGCCTTTGCCCAAGCGCTGAGAAACCTCGTAACTGGCCTTGAGCTCCTTCAGTAGCCGCTCCTGGTTCTCAACCTTCTCCTCAAGAGCCTTCTCCTTCGCCTCCCAGTTGTCCTGCTTCTCAGTGAGTACAGCAGACCACGATGTTTCCACTTCCTTGATTTTGGCATCTCTTGTCTCCTCCAGACCCTTCCTTGCGGTAAGTTCGTCCTCGAGCTTCTTTTCGGTAGTCTCCAATTGCGACGTCAGCTGAGAGACAGTTTTTTGGAGCCGCTGATTCTCTTCGGTGAGCCTCGGAACAGTTTCCTCAGCAGTTACGAGTGAATCGACGGAAGCCTCGAGCAGCGGGTAGGGATCCGGGGCTTCAGAGAGCGGCGTGTAGGCCTTGAAGAAAGCGGCGTTGATCGATTTCGATTGGTTCGTCAGAACATCAATGAAGTTCTGGTAGGCTGTGCTGGCTTAGCTCATAGCGCGCGCTGCACGAGAGGGCTGGAGCAGACCTTTCAGCAGTCCCTTGATTTCAGCAAGCTTGCTCTGATCGTCAAGCTTTCTGAAATCCTTCGTTTTCTGAGCAAGGTCCTTGCGCTGGGTGACCGCATCCCGCTGGTGTTCAACAAGCTCCTCTGCCGCCGAGTCCAGCGCGGGCATCAACTCGGCGAGGTTTACATCTGCACAGCAGGTCAGCGTTGAACCGGGCGGAGCAACAGACGGACAAGCGCACTTCGCCAGGCAGCAATGGCCAGCTGGAATTTGTTCTCGTTTGCGGTGGCATCGGGCTTGTCAAGCTTGCTCTGGGGCTCAGAGCTCGGCGGGTCGGCGGGCGTCGCGGCGGCTTCCATAGCTCACCGATGGCGAGGGCGGGCGGTACACGGGTGGATGGACAGACTGCAGGGTCTCAGAGAGGGACAGAATCGGGGTCTAGTGACGGAGGCATCAACCAGCGGGCGGCGGGTAGTCTGCGGGGTGGAGGTTGAAGGGGAGAGGTGTCATCGTGCGCGTCCCAACTGACGAAGCTCGAGCAGCCGCGCGCCGATCCGCCTGCCAGGCACCGGCCGCACGACAGCCCCAATCGCAGCACCACCGCACAACACCTGCATCATGGCCCCGCCTGCGCCATAGACATGGCAATTGCGATGCACGCGCACCATGCAAGCCTCAGCGAGCCCCTCCAGCCCGCGTCCCGGCCCCCACATCCAGACCGGCTCCTACACCTTGCGCAAGCTGCTCTCTGACGTACCGCTCTCCGCCGACGGCAACACCCACGATGTCCGCATTACCTGTGTCGAGTTCTGGAGTTCGTTACCCGCCTTTCCTGGCCCATCACCAGCACTGACACCTGCGACCAGATGAAAACCTGTATATCGGCACGTCCGCCGCCGAGATCCTGCACTTCGTCCTCATCCCACCCGAGCCCAATGATCCGCTGGGCCAGCCGAGCTTCATCATCGCCTCGCGTCTACAGCCGGCCTTCACGCAGCATTCAAGTGCCGGTGTGCAGCAGATATTACTCCTCCCTAACGTCAACAAGGCGTGCATTCTATGCAACAACGCCCTCACCTTCTACACCCTGCCCGAGCTGAGCCCGGCTTTTGCGACTCAGAAACCCATCAGTTGCGTCTGGATCGGCGGCATCGACCAGAATGGCTCGCTGGAAAATGACTCGGAGCAGGGAGTCATGATAATGATGTGTCTACGCAGTCGCATCCAGCTCGTCAGGATCGGAGAAGAGCCCCGCAGGATACGGAACATTGAGTTTGGCGGATGCCTCTCCACCTCGCGCCGCGATGATTTTGCCTGTGTTGCTGACACCCATTCTTACGCGCTCTTGGACGTGGTACATCAGCAAAAGATCCCGCTCTTTCCCATTTCGTCGCTCGATGAGGAGGCTGCCGCTACTGTTGGCGGCGCTTCCCAGGATATCTCCATGCATGAACCCAGCCCTAGTGTTTCCCGGAGTGTGTCCTCGAGTAGTAACATTCCAAGGCCATCTGGAGATGAGCGGGGCCATGGCCGCAGTACGAGTTGGAACACCCAAGGCACGGGAGAGAGGTTCGCAAGTCCGAAACCCAGGCCGCTCAGTGGGATCGTCAGCGGCAGATATGGCTTCGACGCCCCAGACGTCCTGGGGAGGTCCTTCTCTCCAAGTCCTGCACGAACTCCTGAAGGTGGACATGCGCGCGAAGGAAGCCCAGCGCCACGGACTGCGACACCCGATAAGGCGCTTCCTCCAACACCTGCTGAAGCTGAAGCTGCTGCGGCGAGGCGTCCCTCACCGCCGGTGGAGAAGAAAAAATTCACGCCCCTGAAACCACACATAGTATCCCCCACCCCCTCAGAGTTTCTCCTGACTACAGGAACCACACCAGACGAACCTGGTGTTGGCATGTTTGTCAATCTCGATGGTGATGTGGTGCGCGGAACGCTAGAGTTTGAAAGCTACCCTGAAGCAGTTGTGATAGATGGTTCGGGTATAGAGGTAGATCTGGCGACTTCGCTCGCCGCCTCCTTGTCCTCCAGTGAGCCGCCTGAGGAGGGCTACATCCTAGCGGTCATCAAGCGCAAGACTGAGCATGGCGTCGTACGCGGGGTCGAAATACAGCGCTGGGATGTTGACCCAGGCGAAGGCATCGCCTCCAAAGAATGGCTGAATCTGAGCATGCTCTCGAGCAGCCTTGGCGAAGACGTTCACCATACTCGTTACAGCAGCCAGTCACTGGGTATCAGGACCGTCGTCTCTGAGACTGAAGTGAACCTGTCTGAGATCAGTGATATACTTTCCCTGAGGCGTCTCCATCTAACGGCAAGGAGAAGAGGTGGATCCATCTCCGTCTCGGCCTCTGAAAAGATTGACCTCGATAAAAAGGTGGAAGCGGATAAGGAGCGAGATGAAGTCGCCTTCACAAGCCGCCTTTGCAAGTTCAAATCACGCAACGTCCTCTGGAATCATGAAGAGGTTTGGTGGGTTGTGAGAAACCCACTGATTGTGCAACTTGACGCAAAACTCCGACTTGCCCAGTCTTCCAACCCTGGGGACACCCAGATTGAGCCCAACACCGACGCTGTCCGGCACCTCCTGAACAGCATCCGAGGCCTAGAGCCCCGCAACGAGGCAGAGTTCCTTGGTTTCACCTATATCCGTCAAAAGGCTTCGCTACTCTTGTTCATGGATCTCATTCTCCGAACAGAATCAAGTTTCGTTGCCTATGAAATCGACAAGCGCACTACCGAGGAAGCTCTCCTGGAGGGCGAGATTGATCCGCGCATCATCCTCGCTCTTTTACCCATCCTTAATGGTGAAGTCATTCAAGGCGAGAAGGGTATCTGGGTTCAAGGTGGTCTTAAGGACATCATCGAGAAGTTCCTTGCACAGCGCAAAGCTTCCGATTTTCCTACTGATCCCGCCGGTCCGTTTGGCGACAACCTGCTGCAACTCACGAAACGCTACCTCTTAGTTTGGAGACGCAAGAAGGGCTTTGGTAGCGTGGCGGACGAGGACGAGGTTTTCCAGACAGTTGATGCCGCGCTGCTCAAAATCCTACTTCTTTTAGACACCCAGAGTCAACCTGGGCCCGCGACACCGGCTTCTCTTCGAGCGGAATTAAATGCACTCGTGGACAACGGTGTGGATTGCTGGGACCGAGCGATTGAGCTTCTCGAGGAGCATCAGCGTCTATACGTTCTGAGTCGCTTGTATCAGAGCCGCAAGCAAGCAAACAATGTCTTGGCCACGTGGAGGCGAATCATCGACGGCGAGCCGAACCAGGGTGGCGATTTCTTAGACGCTGAGCAAGAATTCCGGAAGTACCTGAGTAGGATAAGGGATCAAGCCATGGTTGAGGAGTATGGAACGTGGTTAGCCAACCGCAATCCTAGGCTCGGCGTCCAGGTTTTTGCAGACGAGCACAGCAGAGTCAAGTTCAGGCATGACGAGGCTGTCGCTTTATTGAGGGAAAAAGCCCCGGCTGCGGTCAAAGAATACCTGGAATACCTCGTCTACGGAAAGAAGGTAAGAATTCGAGCTTTGAGAGGCTCATATACCGTCCGCTGACCATCGCAGCAAACTCAATACGCAAACGACTTAATAGCGTATTATCTAGACATCGTAGTAGCCGAGCTCGAGCAATCCAACGACTCTAAATCTACTCTCCTCCAGACTTACGAAACCTACCGAGCCCTCCGACCCCCGAAGCCCACCTACAGACAGTTCATCACCGAGAACGCACTCGAGGCCGAATGGTGGCACAGCCGCCTGCGCCTCCTCCAGCTCCTCGGAACGGGGCAGGATGCAGCCTCGTCATACGACGTCAGTGCCATCCTCACGCGGCTTGCGCCCTACGAGCAGGAGCTCGTGCCGGAGATGATCATCCTCAACGGGCGCCAGGGCCGCCACGAGGAGGCCATTCGTCTGCTCACCCACGGCCTTGGAGACTTCGACACAGCCATCTCATACTGCCTGCTCGGTGGCTCTAGCATCTACCGCCCGCCCGGCGCCCGCGGCATTCCTGCCGAAGACCTGCCCTCGCACGCGGAACAAGCGCGTTTATTTGGCTACTTGCTGCACGAGTTCCTACGTGTCGAGGATATCACTGAGCGTGTCGAGCGGACGGCGGAGTTGCTGGAACGGTTTGGTGGGTGGTTCGATGTCGCGCAGGTGCTGCAGATGATTCCGGATGACTGGTCGTTGGAGATCTTCTCGGGCTTCATAATCAGTGCGCTTAGGCGCTTGGTGAGAGAGAGGAATGAGACGGGTATTGCGAGGGCGTTGAGCGGGGCTAGTAATTTGAGGGCAAGTGCCGAGGTGGTGGAGAAGCTGGAGGGGTTGGGGGTGAAGGTGGATAGGGAGGGTGGTGGCGGTGATGGTAGGGACGAGATCTTGGGGTGATGGCTGCAGAGCTGAGATACCCGGAATGCAAACATGTTTTGACTGAGAACTGGTGATTTCTGCCATGTAAGGGAGGTGCATGCGAAAGGACTGAAATATAGATGGTTGATGAGAGAGCACGTCATGCCGGCTCGTCCCGAACCCGTAGCTGCTGCACGGCTCTTTCGGTTGTTAGTTACCTTGATGTCCTTTCGATTACTCAACCTCGGTACAGGGGTGCACGGCATATATGTAAGCGTAGCCTATCTTCATTGCATGTCTTGTTCCCTCACAACCTATCTACATAAGGCATCCGGTCTCCCCCACACCCTTCTTTTCAAGCCGTCTTCCTTCTTCCACCGTCCGTACCGTAACCCACCGGACCCGCCTTTGTCACTTTTCGAGCACCTCAAGCACTCATCGACCCCTCGAACTTGGCTGCGCCCTCGATGTCCGCCAGCCACGAATACTTGTTGCGCGTGTAGAGCTCGACCTTAGGCTTGTACTTGGTATCGTTCAGCGACAGGTCCTCCAGCGTGCCCGCCTTGATGATGGTCACGCCCGTCATCGCCTCGCCCGTCACCCACACCAGGGTGCCGCACTCGCCGCAGAAGTTGTTGGTCACGGTCTTGCCCGAGTCGCCTGTGCGCGTCCATTGCTTGGCGGTGCCGCCGGTCGGGTGGAAGGCGGGCGTCGGCACGAGTAGGTTGGTTGAGTGCGTGCTGTTGGAGCTCCGGCGGCAGGGGATGCAGTGGCAGAGGGCCTGGACGGGGATGGGGTGCGTTAGATGGGTGGGTGGGTGTGGTTGAGGGTGGGAGAGAAGGGAGGTGAAAGGGCTGGTTTTGGTAGGGCACATTGGTGTTGGCGGTGATGAGGACGGGGAGGTAGGTGGCTGTGGGGTAAGATTCGAAGGCTCGGCAACTCACGACTCCTACGGGCTCGCCGTCGAAGGTGTACTTCAGGTTTCCGCAAGCGCAGCCGCCGGACGTCATGTTGGGAAGCGGAAAAGGTAAAAAAGGCTGTTTTCTTTTGGGGAGGAAATTGAATGGCCTGACGGTTCAATTGAACAGGTTCGATTGAGGTGCGATTTTTACCTACGACTGTCCCGCATTTTTATACTCTGCCGAGGAGCTTCGATGGGTCCCCGCTGGATGGGGTAGCCTTCTAAAACTATGTATCCCGTTCGGCCCGTCCATCGGTCGACCCGCCGTCACCCGCATGGAGAATACGAAGCGGAATTCTGGCCGCTTGGGCGCTTCCGGTTATCGGTTATTTCCAGAGTTGACGGAGTTGAGGGTGTAAAGCCCGTTCTGTCTCCGGCCCCGACTTCCATGCATTGAGATTCAGCCTCTGCAGGCCGGTGTCACGGCGCTGTAGCGATGTCAAAGCTAAGTCCCATCATACAGGCGGTCAGCAATATGCATCTGGTTGGTTCTTGGAAGAGATGTGATGGCATTGGCGAGGCGTCGTATGCGAGTCATGGATGCGGGCCGCCAGGGCAGGAAAGACGAAGCGCCAAAGCTGTGCTTGTCTATTATGTGCAGCTGTCCAAGCATGCCACTCAGCCTATATAAGAAGCTCTTCTGCTTCTTGCTTCAAGACTTGGACGGGTGAAAGATAGAAACCTTTGATTATTCGCCGGAGTCTCTCTCATGGAGACCTTGACCATCACCTTATCACCCATGAATCAAGTAGCGAGTCGGTCTCGTACGAGCTGGTTAGTCCGGCCGTGCGTTAGCATTCTCCATATCGGTAGTATCGTTCAAATTTGAACCGAGGCATTTGCTCATGCCTGCAAGGCAATCCTCTCCTCTGAATCAAACTTATTTTTCGACTGGCAAAACAACGCCCAGGGTACCTACACGCTTTCTCTCTGCCAGAAGCGGGATCATCAGTAGCTTCGTGCACACCTCTCGGCATCTTTTGTGCGATCTTTGAAGTTCTACATGCTTCGGGCGCGGCACATTGAGTCTGAGCCTCATGTTGTCCTAGGCTCCAGTCAAGGATATGAGATATATTCCTAGGCTGCTTGAAGCCTGCAGCTCGATGCGGGATCCCGGGTAGAGACTGTGACTGAATTTCCTGAGGCTTTAAAACATAGAATCAAGCTCTACATACTTGAAGAGGCTACCTCCTGTGGTCTTGTAGAGTCTGTGACCTCTACTGAGCAAGTCAGTGGTGAATTCGACGAATTACACGACATTTGAGTCAAGTTTCCGAGCTATGAGCTGATCTGCCATTGCTGAATGCGGTGGAGTAAATGAGAAGAGTTGGTGCTGGTAGTCGTACACTGTGAATGTGCGAGGTTGAAAGGCGTCCAAGGTACGCGTCCAGCAAGCGGGAGTGCGCCACAAAGGCATCGTAAAGGAAAACACGACTACAAAACTACGTAGGCTATCGATTCGAATGTATTCTGCATAACCTGTGAGTTAGTACGGAAGATTTCGATCATAACGAAGCAGAGAGTTTTTGTAGAAGAAGGTCGGTCTCCCGTCCCCATGGCGTGTCGGCGTGATTGGGCGAACAGATCCCATGCGGCGCACAGGTGGTTAGGAAGAAGCGTTGTGCAATGTGCGGCCAAATACGACGATCTGTCGAGGAAGAGCGAATTGTCGATGAATAGGTGTGTGGCAGCTGGAGCTGGAGCGCGTGGAGGTGATGGTGGTCGGCGAGACAGGCAGCACTCGGATCTCACAGGCGGCTCGGCTCGGGCCAGTGGGGTGGCTTGCGGCGGCAACGACAATCTAGGTCCCATCCAACGCCGCTCCATGACGCGACACGAAGAGCCGCGACGGAACCAACGCCATCCCCGTCTTCTCCCTCTCCCTCGCCTGTCGCGAGTGCCATGAGGCCCGGCAGCCATGTCCGCGACTAACGCGACTGCAACAAACGGCCACGCGCCACACGAAGACCTGCCCTCGCTTGCTGCCCTGTTCTTGATCAAGTTTGACCTCAAGGTTGGGTGAGTGTGCCGCTGCCCGCCCGTTCCCGCGCGCCCCGAAGCTAATTGGACCTCGCAGCTATACTATCACCTGGAAGCGCTCCCTAGACGGCCGTGCGATCACCCCGTGTCCCGTTCCAGATGGCTACCTGCTGATCGCGTCGCAGTCGAGCTCGATGGAGCCGTGGAGTTCAAGTCGTTGCCTTCGGGCTTACACAGCGTAAAGGAAGACCTCGTGTACGCCCATACAAAGGCCCAACTCTGCGGTGATGGAGCGCTGACGGCGGATCGCAAGATACTTTGTCCATGAGCAATATGTAGGGTTGAGCGCTTTCGTCAACGACCCAGCCTCCGAAGCAGAGCGCAATGCGCACTTGGTCGCTGTTGGTATCCTGGTCCCCCTGAGCCAGGGCCGACTTGGACGGAGCTGGCTACACACCCAGAAGTTGAGAGAGCTGGCCAAGTATGCTTAATTCACTGTTGCTCTCGTTGGCTTAAGCGAACAGCGCTGATCGCATTTTAGGCTACTGGTTCGCGACACAACCAAGACTGAGCCCCTGGAGCAGTACTGGGCCGCCTACTCCGCGGAGCGCAGTGACGCTTCTCCCGAGGCCGAGTCCTCCGAGGCCTCCCCGACTGTTTCACGCCCTCCTCCCTCTGTTCTCCGGAAGAATAAGACTTATGCCAGAAATCGCGGATTGTCCAACATAACTGCGTTTCACCCCACACACGAGACTCTGGACGTAGCCCATCCCGCCTTGTCGATAATCAAGTACATAGATACCTTCGGTCCCTTGGTGTTTCCCCTTCTTAGATTGGCACTGCTGAGAAAGCGTGTTCTCTTTGTTACGCCACCGCCGGTTCGGTTGGCTTGTGAATTCGGTATGTATACCTCCCACGCGAGTGCAGATGGGTATCATTCTAAGCCTCTTTTCGGGCTAGTTTACGACCTTTCCATACTTTCGACCATACCTTCTTCTGTCACAGACGTTCTTCCCCCGGGCTCGGAACCGTTGCAACGACTGCGAAGCTTGTTCACCGTCGGTATCCACGATATTCCTAAACTACAGGAGGAAGCGAAGAAGCATGAGGCAGCAAAGCGCTCGACAGAGGTCTTGGAAGAAGGCAACTGGTCTCCTGGTTGGGCAGCTTGTACGACAGACGAAGTTTTGGCGGTGAAAACGGACCTTTACGATATTATTGTCGAACTTCCAGCCCAAGTTGAGTCATCAGAGGAAGAGAAGCGCTGGCCAAGGATAAAGACGTCAACTGCCCAGGAAATCAAAGCAACGCAGCGTGATTTGAGACGGTTTCGCATCCTGCACGCAGAACTCCGTAAGACGCAGCGGCACTCTGTCGATGTCCCGCGAGAGGAAGATGAAGACGAAGACGCCGACAGTGACAGCGCGGCGCTACTGGGCTCGTCTCCACGGCCGGAGAGTGACGATGGAGACGACGATGTCTACGCTGATAACCTGATTGAGCCGTCAACTTGGGCAGCGCTCGCTTATTCGGGCTTCATGTGGTGGGCGTCAGCAGGCGAAAAGGACGCATCGCTATCCGAAGAAGCGGACCGGGATCGTGCTCTGCTGGGCGACCTCTCGGACTTCATGACTGTATCGCACGGATCCCTTCGCAGCTCGGATGACGCAATGACGCAAACGTGGTACCAAGGGGCAGCGGCGCCGCACACAGCTATCATCGCGTACTTCCATCGGCTTACTGCGGAAATCTTCAGCACACTAGGCGACATTGTCGACGCTGCGGATGACGAGGAGCACGACGAGGAAGAGGACGAAGGAGAAGAAAACTCCGTGGCGGTACATGGCGACGACATCAGCAGGATGGGGCTCGATGTTTGGAGTGAAGGAGACAAGCAGTTTGTGCAGGAAGTGCTGCAGATGTATTTCGGAAGGAGGTCGCAGGTGCACGGGGGAAGTATCGAGTGTTGTGGTATTAAGATTTGCTGAGGTGCAGGACGATTTTCAGGATACGGACGGGCTCTGCAGATCCGCGGGACATCGGAGACCACGGGCCGGCGTGGGCTTTGAACGGGATAGCATCTAGCATGTGGTTAATACGGCGGCAATGGCACATCAGCATCATCATCAGTGTCGTCGTCTCCTGCTGTGCACAGAGCCTCCCTGCGTCGCTCATCACTCGGTGGCAGCTCAACCATGAGCCCTATTCCCAATGTGGTTAGGCTTCCCGTTATTGCTGCAGCTCGAGCATTTGGCAGCCTCGAGCTGCAGCCCTCCTCCCTCCACCAAACACTTCCCTTCTCCGGACCGCTCGGCGGAACCACGCTCGACTTCCGCTTTCGATTGTCAAACATCCGTGAGTCCTCGCACGTACTGGCTCACCCTCCACTTTTCCGCGTTTTCACGTGCTTCGCGCGGCGGCTCTGCCCTCTTCCAAATCCCGTCCGCGCGCAAGCTCCAGAGCTGCGCGCACGGCCTCGCTATGGCATCCAGCAACGGTAAGCGCAGCATTTTGTTTCCCAGCTAAGCAAGCTGAACACTGAATGTTTCTCGCAGACACCACTGGGGCGCTGCCCTTATATCCCTTCACAGGGTCCCTACAGGAGCAACTCGCAGAACTGGCAACCCGTTTTCCGCGCGATGCTCTTTCCAGGGCGACGGACAGCCCTCCAGTTGCTGCCCAATCAGAAGACCAGCCACATGATCCTAATCAGCCACCATCCGCACCTCGGTAAGTCTCAGCATCCCTTATTCCCGATATCTTGAGCAGGATGTACTGACTATTCCAATCATTCTTCGCAGTTTGGGCTACCTCGACATCAGTAATGCGGACGATGATGCTGCTTCTTTGAGCATGCGAAAGATGTACCCTCTCCAGCGCCCAGCCACTTCAAAGTGCGTGCGCAAGGAGGTTCACGTCCCTGAAGTCGTTCTCAAGATCAATCCCTGCGCACTCATGGCCTACACGGTGCAACATTCGCCGGGCGCTTCTAATATCTGGCCTGACAAGCGCCCCGAAGACGGCGCGACTGCTGCCTATATCGCATATCCTCTCCCACAGAAACTTGTGTCTGACAGTCGCTCTTACAGCTTTTCGGACTGGAATTGGATGTACAACCGGCAACAGCTTCATCGGTATACACCGCCTACCATCCCTCGGCCCGCCGTTGTTCCTACGACCGAGAAGCCGGCACTTGATAGAATCCCGCAGGAGATGTGGGACGAAGTCATGGGTTATTTATCCCGAGACGATCTCAAGGCCCTCCGCTTGACGTCTGTAAGGATGAGAATGGCAGCTTCCAAGGCCTTGTTCAACATTGTCGTGATACCTTTTCGCCAGGGCATGTTCGGCGAGGAGCTTCGAGCTGAGATGAAAAATCATGCTGGAAAAGGCAAAGCTAAAAGCACAGCAATCAACATCTTCAAGAGCCATGGACATCACATTAAAAAGTTTGGTATCAGCTATGAAGTGAACGAAGGTCGGTCAGATTTGCGTGCACAATTAACCTCGAATAGCTAACAATCCGTAGCGCGGCTAGCACATTTGCCGAAATTGATCCAGCACGATCTGTTGGAGTCATACTGGGGCACTTATGAGTGGCCTTCTGCACCTGTTCATCAGCCGGATGACATGCCGGCTTCGGTCATGGAGGAGATCGTAGGCATAAAGGAGGCTTTCGCGGATATGACAAGCCTGCAGGAGCTCGCCTTGTCGATCGACAACGGTCTTGGCTGGTTACCCGGGCCCGACAAGTCTATTCGCTCTCAGATTATTCATGACCGCATCCAGCTATTCAAGAATTCTTATGGACTGCCAACTAGGAGTAGGCAGGCGCAGCAGGAACTGTGGGATTTTGTCAAGTCGCACTACGAAGCTAGAGAGAACCTAAAGGAGCTCCCCTTTGCCCGTCTGTTCAGGATCGAGCGTCCAGGCTACTGGAACGAAATGTTTGCTCCTTACACTGGCATCGCTAAGGAGCTCCAGCACCTTGATCGAAGGATCCTAATGGAAGCTGCAGTCCCTGAGAACGAATCGACCCAGTTTCTTCCGCACTCCGGATTCCTTGCAGTTGCTAAGGATAGCAATTGGTCTCACACCTGCACGACACACCCTATTCAGCCAGGGAATCTGACGGAAGCACAACTTGAATTTCTGCTGAAGACGCAATGGGCTCAGGATTCCCTGATAGATTCCTACATAATCGGCGTCATCGATTCAGAGACATGTAGAGGCGTCAAGTCCTTAAATTTGGCATGCATCCCCGGCCGCTGCATTCAATTCCTCGACAGAGCGGACTTCTGGGACGCACTACCATGTCTCGAATCTCTGAAAATAATGGTCATGGGAGAGATCAGATATGTGGGAAAAGATGTGTTTGGGGCTGCATGTTCTGATCCAGCCGTTCCATTAAAACAGGTACCGACTTTTCGCAGCTTGTTGGCGGACAGCATCGCGCCACGCTCTAACATCAAACACCTCACAATTGGCTATGCCAGTGGCGGTGAGCATGCAACAGGTTTGCTGGCGAGGAACAGGCATCTCCTTCCGGCGGCGTTCTTGGATGTTGCCGCCGTTCCCTCGCCGTCCATGATGGACGACGTCAACATATTCCCGCACGTAGAGCACCTTACTATCACTAATTGCTGGATGACACCCAGATCCGTGGAGCTCCTCGTTGCCGCCCACAGAGAGCTAAGCATGACGAAGCTCACTCTTGACTCCGTCTCGTTGCAGATCATACCGGCTGGCGTCGGAGGCCAGACCCCTGCGCCTCTTGAAAGGATCGCGAACCCCGTTGCAGGACGTCCAACTCTGGTCTTTCCTCAGCGCGAAGGATCCTGGCCCAATGTCCTTGATGCAATTTCACCGGGTGAGCACTTCGGCAGTTGGCGGTGCGAGACCAGGAACTACGGGAACAAGGCTTCGTTAAACGAGCTTGAGCTGGTCTCTTGTGGATACAGCGTCCTTGAAGCTAATGGCTGGGGTCTCGACTCAATGGATCGCGAATTCATCAATGCAAACATTGCCGCTGCCGATGATATGGAGTTTTCCCCTAACTCGCGGCGTGCTGTTCTCGAACCGGTTATGCTCAAGGTCCGGGACATGCACCTGGGCACCATCATCCAGCACATCCCTGCAGTCGAAGCCAATGTACTCGAGACGATGTGGGGAGCGACCTTCGGGTGGGCCAATGGAGATCACAAACATGCTGTTAGCTTGGACGGATTGAGGGAGGGTGGCACCGGCCGCTTCTCTGCCGTCATTCGCCCAGTGGGTCTTGACGAATCTGGCCCACTTGCTGAGGAGGCTGTTTGAGTTGAAATATTTCGGACACATGTTGAGTTCATCAGTAATGAACTGGACGGGACTGTGACTGCTTGAAAGCTCCGCGGGATGCTTTGGTTGCACGAAATCTGCTGAAACGACCGCTTCTGTACTATAAACTTTCTTTTCACCTTTCCGTTTCCACGATACAGCAAAACTTCCTCTGAAAACCCTACGGAGGATCTTCGCGCTGTTTATGGCACTGCGCAAAGCATTGGAGGGGAGGCTCTGGTTAGTTGCACGGATGATTACCTTAACTGGCCTCTCAAGGTTCTCGAGGGCGAACGTTATGATGTGTATTTCTATTCTTTTCCTTTCTTTTGCATAGCGTCGGCGAATCTGGGGCAGGTCGTGGCTGAATATGGCTGGATGCTGGATACAGCGAATGGCTGCATGTATGAGAAGTTGAGCAATGTTATTATGATATCTCAATGGCCTGATCCTACTTTGTGGAGTTCTACGAGCTGGTGCAGATGCTTTGATTCGCAGAAATACATGGTGTTTGATGCTCCGGACAATGTATACGCCTACTTCCCTTTCTCCTCCCCACTTCCCTTTTGGGTTCTTATGTTGGACAGTATGTTTGCATATAGAGCAGTGGCAAAGATTGGGGAGAATATGAAAACAAAGAAGCCGGGGTGAAGTAACTGCTAACCGGAATCTCTTGTGCCCATCTCAGAGTGTCAGTTGACTGGGATTATATCGGCCTGATAGGTGTTACACATGAGCCTGTTAGCGTAGCTTTGCGGACGACCAATAGCGCTGGACATAAAGATGGATCACTTTTCATAGCAGCTTGCTGCTGCGATATGGATCAATATGTCACTATAAAGCACGAAGCGGAGTACCAAAAAAAGAAAGAAAAGGAAGGGCCAAGGCTGAAAGATAAATTTAGATGTAAGCGGGTGATCGGCCCACAGCCGTACCAAGCCTGGTGCAATGCGCTTAGAGGGCTCAAGCGGGATGACTGAGTAAGCCGGAGCAAGGATTATATGCACCTCTGTTCGCTTTTGTGCACCCTTCCAGAACAGCCACACAAGGCTGAGGCGCTGCAGTCTACCAAAACAGACATGCATCTTAGACCCTGGCAAAACTGTCATAGAGCATAGGCTATCAAAAGCGCCACCTGTCTAGTTTTAGATTCCCGAGCAAGATTGGGTCTTGGAAGTATAATCGTTGCAGAGCCAAGGCTGAGCTCTGGAGCCAGGCCGAAAAATGCGGGCATACGAAGGAGTAAACCAAGCCGCAATTCAATTATGGGATCTGATTTACCGCGTTTGTACATGCATATTTGAAAACTCTGAGCCCATTATATAAGGCAGAGATGCAGTTGAGCTCAACAGTGCTGCGACGTTTATCAAAGTTGAAGCAGTAGCCCTAAGGGCATTTTCCTCTTTCACACTTTATAGCACCCCAAGTGGTATTTAATTCAACACGAGCATTTATGGAACATCATAATTCCCCACACAGGGAGGAGGCGCACTCAGAGTAAGGCCAAAATGTCTATCTTATGATAACGCTGATCAGAGTCAAAAGTCCGCAGTCTCTATATCTGGAATTAACCCAGGCATCCTCCACAAATACTCTGCCTTCTACCCATGCGGTGAATGATCAAGCTTCTTTGGAAGCTAGGAGCTCTTCGTTAGTTGTTCCAGTTGGCATTGAGTGATCAAAGGTACTAAAGAGCAATAGTTGCCCGCGGATACAAGAAACCACGCAAAAGCAGAATTTGTGCCCTCAAGGAAATAGACTGCGCACATTCTACGGTCGAACCTGTCTTTTTATTTTATTTCCATCCTTGATGGTCACGTATTTCATCACAATCTGGCGCCACATCATTGTTGACCCTGTCAGCGGGGTCTACGTTGGCCCTCCAGGATCACTGCTATTCTATTCTTGGTTTATCTTCAGCACAATCGCATTGAACCTTGGAAAATATGGCGCAGTCGGCATCGAAGCGGCACTTCTTATGGACAGACATTGGGCACCTACAGATGCTTCCCAGGTAATGCAGCATGGGGATCACTCTTGGAGCGGACCAAGCGGTTGGTTGCGTCTCGCAAAGACAACTGTTTCGCGTTATCGGCGCAATCCGTCAAACTCCTCATTCCCGTCCAAAGCTTGGTTTCTTCTTTCTGCTACCAGCATTTTACCATTCATTGCAATCCCACTTTCGGGTCTGAGTATGGAACCAACGCAAGGGTACATCGAGTCCAAAGAGCACCCTTACGTTGTCGGGCGGCATTATGACGACTTCAATTTCAGAGAGACAGACCAGACGTTCGACGTAGCACGCAGCCTTTGGCAGTCTGGAACTGACATCAAGCTTCCAAACCTTGGAATCATCTACACAGGCTCAAACATATCCAGGTCATCGGACGAAAAACCTTATCTTCACGAAACGCCGAACTATCTACCAGTTGACAACGGAGTCGAAACCATCTTCCTTCCCTCGCAAGCGGCCGTCCCAATCTCCGGGAGCATATTCGGTTTGGCATTACGCTATAATTGCTCCATTGCTACAAAATCATCCGACTTCACGATTCTGTCCCACCGCCGTCAACTCAGCAATTTTACACTCCAGAGCATTTTCAATGATTCGGCCCGGATCGAGGTAGGGTTCCGGCCCATAGGGGCTACGAACCATGCGCAGACGCTCTTGATAACGGGCTACAACTACTCCACCAAAAACACCTATCTGGACGGATCTCCGGGCCTAGAGACGGACGAGCTGCTCGAGCTCCAGCTGTGGCAGCATTTCAGCACTGATCCCGGCATGCACGGCGACTTCCCGCTAGTATCGCCCGACCTATACAGCAAAACCATCGACCACCCAATTCAGGACGTGGCGGTCCCCTTCGCCAACTACACCGGCAGCGAGGGCAACAAGCCCGCCCTGACCACGGCGGCCGTCGGCATCGGCGTGACTTGTCGCTACTCGTCCGCCGTGGGCATCGCCTCCGTCTCCGCGCGCAGCCAAACCTTCTCCTCCTTCCGGCGCACCGACGCCGCGCCCACGACAGGCATCTTCGCCGACCTGCAGGCCTCGCGCCTCGCCGTCGGCGTGACCAGCATGTTCAAGGACTACGACCCGACCAACCTGACCATCAACTTCTTCTACCTCTCCGGCGTGCGCCCCTGCATCAAGGCGCGCTTCGACGCCGCCAACGCCGCCGCCACCGATGATCATCACGGCGCCTCACGGCCCGCCAACAACAACAATGCCACGGCCAGCAGCGCGTACCTGCAGACGTCGTACCTGCAGGCCAACGGGCTGCGCCGAGCCATGCTGCGCGCCCACGCCGCCTACGCGCAGAAGCTCATGTACGACAACACGACGCCCTGGCGCAACGCCAACGTCACGCTGGCGCGTTCCGGCACGGTGCTGAAGCGCGGCCCCGTGCCAGCGCCCGTCGTCGCCGCGCTGCTTGCCGGCTGGGCGCTGCTGTCGGCCGCGCTGGGGTTCGCGTACGGGCTCGCGTGCCGGTGGGCGGAGACGCTGGACGCGCGCTGCATGTTCGTGCTCGGCGCGGACCGGGCGGACGAGCTGAGGGATGCGGGCGGCGTGGTGAGTACGGTGGGCGGCGGCGGCGGCGGCGGCGGTGGTGATGGTGGTAGCGGTAGCAGTGGGAGTAATAGTGAGAAGCTGCTGCATGAGGAAGCCTTGCGCAGGGTCCCGGGGCTCGTGGGAGATGCAAGAGCAGGGCTGCCGCTGGGACATATCAGTTTGGTGGAGAGGGGGGCGGAGGCCGACAGGGGGAAGTTGTATTACTAGGCGCGCTTTTTTTTTGTTTTTTTTTTCACTACACGTATTGCAACCTTTCATCTTATCCTCTGGAATCTCAGTAGATTTTTGTCAAATGATAATCGATCTTTCCCCGTTCACCTGTCGATGCTTAAAACTCAGTCCAAGTTCTATTTTCATGAAAGCTAGTTGTGCAGAAGGCCCTTATGGGTCAAGCAGCGCCTGCACTCACGACAGTAGACGAGTATTAGTACTTTGCAGAAGTATGCAAGAGAAGCAAAACAAAAATGCAAAAACGTACAACAGCCGGGATTCCCCAATGGTCACCCACTTGAGTACTAATCGGCCGGTTCGCAGCTTAAGTACGGCTGAGCGGACGGGAAGCCCTGTATTCTGCGACCTATGATCGTACGTGAAAATGATTTCTGCAAATATCCAATATCACCTCCAATTGTTGCATTGTCAACTGCCAGGACTCGTTTCCAGGTCACAGCTAAACACCTCACCTAACCCGCAATTTTGTCACGCAGGAATGAAGACCGTGAGTTGGACAATAGCCCCCGGTATATTATTCTTTTTTTTGCAGCGTTAATTTGAAAGAGAAGGCAATTCTCGCGATTCGCTGTGTCATCCTCATGTTGGAGATGGGCGTGGCTTGCATAGCCAGGCAGCACCGAACGCTTCTCGGTTACATTCGGAATACGGACGAGGACAACACATCTTGCGTCAATCTCAGATACGAGGCCAACGGAAAAGGTAAACCGAAGCGATCATGCATTTCTTTTGCCGAGGCTAAGTACAGAAGAAGGAATAAACCCACTCATACAAATGCAAAAGGACGGGCGGTGCTTACGGTATATATCGCTAGGCCGAGCCACTAAGCCCTCACCTCACTGTGATTCCGCAAATAGATAGATGAAGGTGGGTATCTGCTCAATCGTTGCAGAAATGAGAAAAGAGGAAAAAGAAAAAGGCGTAGACAGCTCAAACACGTGACTTTTCGGCGTTATCGCTCCAATAGTTATAAATTCTTGAACCCCCTACATTTTCCGTCGATCTTAAGAAGCAATATTTAAAACCCATAGACTTTGTTTCTCGTTGTTCGTTTCTCCACAAGCCCCGACCCCTACACACACGATCTCTTGATAACCAACAACCCCACGGAGCACAACCATCTCCGCTTTGCCGGAGATGCAGCAACTTGGTCCTCCAAGATGTCTTCTCTAAGAACTTCACGGAGGCTCACCTCGTTTTGCACAATTTCAAACCACCACATTCTCTGGACTGCAATTGTGCACTGTGCTCGGCCATAGCTTTCATCTAGCCAGATTACCGGGGAGATCAAGAATATGTGCTTGTCCAAATACCCTCGAGATGGGAAAATTCAGGTAGTCGTCTCACAGTCTTGACACAGGGTGGCCCGAGTACATCGTTCTGGACCCCACACGAGGGGCGCACCGCGTCACGCTGCCCTGGCAGCCTTGCTTTCTTTTCTGACCTACATCTGTGTGAAAGTAGGGGTCCTTGGAAGATTCGGTCTGGTGGACTTTGGTGTGGTAAAGGGTTGGATGGACAGGTGCAAGACCGATCACGGTGAATCTTGCAAAGGCCAGTGGAGCGCGACTAGTATCCCGAACTTGAGACTGATTGACTCCGCTACCAGAGCAGTTCGACCTTATGGAAAGGGAGATACCTATGCGGCATTGTCGTACTGTTGGGGAGAATCCGATTCAGGGACAATGAGCAACTTCCAGTTGCCCAATGCACTTCCGAAAACGATCGAAGACGCGATCCTAGCCACTCAGAAGATGGTTATCCCTTGTTTGTGGATTGATCGTTACTGTATTCCACAGGGTACGGAAGATAAAGGGCGACATGAGCAGATTTCTCTGATGCACAAGATCTATGCGGATGCCGAAGTGACGATGGTAGCAGCCGCGGGAAAATCACCTGATCACGGACTACCCGGGGTGTCAGAGCCAAGAAGTAAGCCGCCACAGGTCAGCTTCGGCTTGCATACGCTAGTCGCAACTCTACCGGACGCTCGGCTTCTTATCTCTTCGTCCAAATGGTCGACCCGGGGATGGACCTACTAAGAAGCCCTCTTGTCGCGCAGGAGACTCGTGTTCACCGATCAGCAAATATACTTCCAGTGCAGCAGATCGTGTTGGATCAATCACGTGTTTCAAGGTCTCCTTATTATCACACCACATCGTTAAGGTATCCTTATATCACACCACATCGCTTAGCTACAATCACTCGTATAAGAGGCGGTCGGGTCACCAACCCTCTCCCTCTTCATGCCAATCAATGCCTTTCACTACTGAATAAGCTGTCCCATCACTTGTTCCAACAGATCGCTTCCAAGTGGCGAGAGCCCCGGTGCGGCTTACGATGGCGCAGAAGATGAGAATTCCTATGTTGCATGGTCAGAGGCTGTATCACTCGCTTCTTCAATTGCCACGGCTTGCAATATTTCCGAGAACCTCTATGGCTTTTCAAATTTGGATTCCATCACTTCGATATCTGGAGCCGTATAAACGAGTACACCAAACGATCTTTGAGCCGTCCAGACGATGTTTTGAATGCCATGCTGGGTATTCTCGAAAAATACGCCGAGACAAAATGGAGCGAGTTCACGTTCTGGCACATCTACGGCATCCCCCTTTATCGCATGGATGAGTGGAAAGATATGATGGCCAACTCTTGGCAAACCCCTTTTTTTTATCAACCTGACATGGGAGATGCCTACACCAAGCAAGAGGCGCGAAGGATTCCCAAGTTGGTCTTGGGCTGGATGGGAGGGAACCAATTATGTCGGTCCGTACGACTGCCTTTGGCCGCTCATGTATTACGACGAAAGACACTGTGCAAGTGTGCACGCCGAAAAAGACAATGGGGAACCAGCTAAAGACATCGACATAATTATCCAAAGGGACAGTCATGTTCCATTGAATTGGAAAATCCCGCACATTATATTCGAGTGTTTCTTCGTTCCTTTAATGATCAAACGAGCGAGCCAGTGCCCTCCGTCTACCCACGGAGAGCGTTACCTTCCCTTGAAAAACAAATTGGGCTTACGAGTGGTCATGCAACATGAAAATCTTTTCAGTTGTTACCGAAAGATATTGCCAACGATCCGACTCTTAATGAAGGCATACCGTGCATTGGATTACTTCTTGACAAGCCGAAATATCCAGGTGTACCTCTACGCATAGATTCTCAAGGAAGGGAACGGTGGGGCGTAGTGGTACTCCTCATTCGGGGTGGCTATGATGGAACTTACTCTGAGATGACAAGAGAGCATCATAGCAGAGCTATGAAATATTATGAGAGGATAGGGAAAGCCATCATCCCGATCAGCAATCTCTTTGAGGTTCCGAACACGACAGGGAGTTTTACAGTTTGCTAGTATTATGGCGTCTTACGACAGGTGTCTCCTGTCGCTGCATGGCTATCAGGATGGAGACACGGAGTTATGGGTCCAGATGGGGATACACAAGGTAGTATCCTGATACAGGAGGTCACCTATATATCTATATGTAGCTATACGTCACTACCCACCGCCACCAATCATCATCGCCTATCTTATACCTGCATTCTCTTCAGCACTACCTACATCGTGACCCTGGTAACGACTACTAATCGCATTTCCTATCTCTTCCTATTGTCTGACCAGCAAACACAGACAAGGTCCATGCCCACAGAACTGCAATGAAGCCCAGCGGATGACTACTCACACTGCCACAAAAAGTACAGATGCATACACCAAATTTACTCTCGAGGAAGAACAGCGAAAAAGCCGTGACCAGCATTCTCTGAGCGAGCAATCCTTCCAGAAGCTCGATACCCCAGCCTTCACCCTGACTAAACATGCTTCTGGATTTTCGCGTCCTCAAAACATACGAGCGTCTCCGTCTCATGGTCTTCCGGATGCTGCAAGAGGTGCATGAGATATCTGCTTCTAACAGGCGGTACGATCTCGCTGGGCTCGAAATCGTAGTTCCATTACTGAGTTGGCGGAGGGATATCAGGGCGTTTGGGGATGTCGATGTGGTAATTGCGGTATAGGTGGAACTGTAATATTTTTTTGTTGTCAGCTTCGCGCCCTCCTTTGCGCCCACATCTCCGTTCTTGGGGTCGCGATTGGCCGTACAAACCGAATGCTCGTCAACACTATCAGCGTGAACCACATCCACCGCAGGTGATTCATGTACTCGTAATAACCGCGCACTACAACCGCGAAGACCTTGTTCGTCCGCATGTTCGTCTTTAAGGCGATAATATGCCGCAGCTTCTGTTTAGAGCCGGCTTCGGTGTCGCACACGAGGACCCAGCGGTCGGTTACGGGCGGCGCGAGGAAATACGAGGAGAGGCTGCGGGCGGACATAGTACTATAGCCTACGGACATGGGCGCGAGACTACCGCGCGGGGAGAGCGTTATTCGTGAGTAAGGGGTGCCGCTGGCGCTAAAGGGGCTAAAGGTCTGGGTGTGGCGCGAGGAGGCGCTCGTGCTAGAGACGGGGCTGGGAACGCATGCACGGGGAGAATTCAGGTAGATCTCGAGGTCCTTTACTACCACTTCACGCTGCTTCTTGAAGTTGTCATATAGAGGAGTGCCGAACTTCTATCCCGGTGTCAGAATTAGTGCCTATGAATAAGCAGACGTTACCTACGCAAGTCCACCTGACTCGAACGTAGTCATCAGAGACGGGTGGCTCAGGCGCTTTTCACAAGCTCGACCAACCGAGAGTATACTGCTCTGCTCACCATGGTAAAGAACAAGACGAGGGTATATAGCCGCTATAGAGGATCCATAATATGGAGGGTCTATTAAGGAATGGATGCTGGACATTCCTTAACATAATCCTAGATATAAACGGTTTTTATGTAGGTGTTGCTGTCCTTTAAGCCAACATTATTCTCAAGCGATCCTTCAGCACGGTTGGTTGGCTCGGGTCTCAGCTGGAGTATCGATTTCACTAGTTGTACCCCAGATCCCGTTCCAGATCTTAGGGAAGGGAGACTAACACTCTCCTTTTACTTCCTAGAAATTGCAATCCGTCAGCATTTGTGTAAAAGCCTTAGGGAGATCATTCAGTCGATGATGTCCATCGCCCTCTTTGTGGAGAGAAATTGAGGTTTTTAGAACCCAAGGGGCGAAGGGCGTTAGTTCCGAAGGAGAGTTAATAGGAAAGATTTGGTCTAATAGAAGTAATGAAAAGGGGTTTTAGTTAATCCCGATACGTCTAAAGACTTCTTTGTTTTCGCGGAGCTTGGCTTCGAGGAATACCTAGCTACCCCCGGTATCCTATCACTATAAGGATTTTTACTCCTAAAAGTGAACATTCTTCGGTCCAAATAGTTTGCCACATATGGTGCAGATATCTTAGTAAGCCCCGTATCATCAAGGAGCGAATGCTTGGGATATTTATTAGGAAAGTTAGTAATTGCTTTATCGACTAGCCTCAAGGCTTCAGCTGAAAGGCAGGTACAGAGACTACTTGGCCTAATTAGATCTTTCTCTCTTAAGTCTTTAAGATCTTAATCTTGCACTACCAGTCGTTGAGTATAGTTTCCGAGGGCGGTATTTGTGATATCTGGATAATCAAGGCCGGGGTAGAAGCTTAGGAACGCCTACATTCGCAAATATCTTCCGGCAACTAGGGTATTGCATGCGCTCTAGTACTGGTTTCTATAGCGGAATTTCTCTATTATCGCACGGGTCATTAAATCTCACAGGAATTAGTTCCATTAGAGCATTGCTGGCCATACGTTGTCTCATTTCTGCTAGAGTGTTGCCACTTATTCTATTAAGTAATGCTCTCGCTTAGCAGAGGATATGGGATACAGAATCTCTAAAGGCTTCACATTAGGCACGGTCGCTAATAAAGTTCGACGTTAAAATTTAGTAGTTATAGCACCGACAGTTATTCTTAGCTAATCTAGGATTACTGGAGACGCGGGGCGACGAACTTCTATCAGACCCAGGTAAGCAGGAAATCCAATTGCCTCACAATCCGGGAATTCACTACTTGCGGGAGGTACACAGAATCTAGAGTGCGCAACAGACTACCTGTGTCCGACTCTTATCGAGGAATCTCCCTTCTCATAAGCTCCGGAGCGTCGAAGTCCGCATGCAGCTCTACAGGGGCGGGCTTCCCGAAAGTTCAACGATGTAATGATACCCATCCATCTCAAAAATGTAGCGAGCCGCAGGATGTGCCAACTCTTCGGCACATTCGATACGAGGAGCGTCAGGCTACTCCTCCCTCCTAGCCTTCCTCCGCTTGTGGAGCACGAAATGAAAAGCGGGCGCTACCACAGTCATACCGAGCCAGCCAATCACTCTTTCGTTCCACTTAGCTCCTATCTTGAACATCCGCTGCACTGGACGCTCAACAAGTTGGTCCACAGGGTAAGTTCGGTTCACAATCCCATTCTCTGGACATTTCCGCGTAACAAGTCGTGTGGATCGCACTAGAGGGTAAGGTAATTTGGAGTCCTTCGGAGCTTGTGCTTCATCTAGCTGTTCTTACGTTACCGGAGAATGCCGCACTACGTTCTTAAGTTGGAATAAGATTGCCGTCTTACAATGACCTGACAAAAGTTCTCGCACGGTCGGCGAACGCAAGCGATCGCTCCCACCCAACAAAGTCGCTGTTTCTCAACGCATGCTTTCTGCTGCTTATACAAAGTTGCTCATAGGTCAAAAATGACTGCTGAGGTCGAATTTGGTGTTAATTTTCTACTAGTACTTAGTATGCCAGCCCTCTGCAGCAATTACTACCTCACATCTACGTTTCATACTACCTAACACCGAGTTAAAAAGCGACTATGGTAATTGCTCCTACGCTTCCTCTAGTGCTCTGCCTAGCTTCTCTTTTATTATATCCTCGCCCCCCGGTGCGTTATTTAATTTAGGATAAAGCTCTAGAATCTTAGCCTTTAAGTGAAACCAGACGTGTTTAATAGAATTTAGATCCGGACTATATGCTAGCCATTTTATTATATTTATACGTTTTGCTTCTAACTAGGTAGTTACTTTTTTTGCGGTATAAATAGACGCATTATCCTACATAAAGCTTATACCTCTTCGCTAAATAGTTGGTATATTTTCCTCGAGTACCTCGAGATAGGAGTTAGCAGAATACCCCCCTCTCTTAGCCTCTAGATCACGCATTATTACGTGTAATTTCGACCTTCCACGCTTGCCAGAGAATGCGGCCTAAACTATAACAGATACGTCCTTGCCTTCAGCATACGTTTAGATCATTGGTTGGTCCTATTTTTGGCTAGGCGTGCGAAAGCACCATTCGCGTTTCTTGCCGGTTCCTCGCTCTGCAGAGCACTTATCTAACTAGATAATTGTTGGATTTGGTGGTGATACCATCAATTGAGAATGAGTGGCATGAGGTGTGAGAGGGACGCTCAGGGGAGTCCTCTTATCCGTCCTCTTCCATGACTAAGCTACAGTTTATCGTACATACACGTGATATTCCAACAATAATTTTTGCCTATTGCTGTTCGGTCCGGTCTAGATGCTCGATCGCCTAGGCAAGTCGGTTGGTAGCGTGTTCCTCTATAAGCTCTAGCCGGCCTGCTGCACGCCATTTGCGTATATTATACGTATCTAAGAGACGCGCAATTATTCGATCGTGGTAGTCGACTCTAGTCTGCTCGCGTACTTGTTTATAGGTGGCCTTTGGGTCGTTTCGCACGATACGAAGAATATATCTTTTATCGCCATCTAATAAGATCTTAGGCCTACCAGAGCGAAGCTAAGAGCGTCCATCGTTGCGTAGTGGCGCGAGCAATAAAGTAGATCTAATGGTGGATTTCGGCACGCCAAGCTCCTTACGAAACCACGCCGGCTTCTGCCCCAACGCCGTGCAGGCAAGCAAAATGCCGCGCTGGTGAGGAGAGTACTGTTGATTTGGAGCATGAGGACCGAAGAGCTCCTTTAAAGGCGTGCGTTGCGGCGGCATAAGAGTGGCGCAAAGAAGTCGTGTTGCTGCGTGTCGCGATTTTGACGCGTGCGCGCGGTGGACCGTGCGAGAACTTTTGTCCTAGTACTGTAGCTGGACTGGGATATTGTGAAAGTCGATGGAAGCTATTCGTTCCGAAAGGTCTACATAGCCCAGGTACCGACGTTCATTGTTTCAAAAACATCAAGCACTGGGTCATTTGGAGACTCTCATGTGGACTATCTACTGCTACACGCATGTTCGCCTTCAAACAGGTTCCGGAAGTTGCTCATAAAGCCCGTGTAGTCTTCCGTGTCAGCCACCGGAAGAGCTTGTAGAAGCATAGATATAGACTTCAGCTGTAGAGACTTCAGCTGGACTGACCTGTGGATTCGAAGAGTGAGCAATCCAATTGAATGCTGTGCCTGAGAGGAGATCTTATCCATTGCTTGTAGGTGTCTCTGGACGTCGGTTGGATCGTTTTTGTTTATGCATTCCTGATCAATCCATACGAAAGGTACTCTCTATGCAAGGGTTCACTTGGCATTATTTTGGGCTATTGTGTTCGTAATATGTAAAGGATTCAGGCTCTTCATGGAAATTTACTTCTGTAAACTCGTCGGGCGGAACGTGGAAAGTTTAGAGAAACCGAGCCGGCACACCATCATGCATACTTGTTTCCCTGTCTTTCTCCCGCACGTCGGGCTCTAAGGACTGTTGCCAATGCCGAGTAGTCGGTCAGCCAAAGCCTCGATTGTGGCTATTACTTCGAAGCTGGGGGTGCTGCTGGCTAGATCTGGAACAGCTGGGCTCTGAGAGATAAGTAAAGCTGTTAAGGCCATTCTTAAATCTTCGCTGGACTCCAATTATTTGATTAGTCGAATAAATCCTTAGTTAATCGGTATTGTACCTAGACATGGGATAGAATTCCCCCTACGTCAGGAACTACGGCCTAAGGAAAAAGAGAAAGAAAGAAAGCAGCCGAGACTCACTAAGCACAGACCAAAAAGGAATTACAAAACGTACAACAGCCGGGATTCCCCAATGGCCACCCTCTTGAGTACTAATCGGCCGGTTCGCAGCTTAAGTACGGCTGAGCGGACGGGAAGCCCTGTATTCTGCGACCTGTGGTCGTACGTGCTATGGATGGTATTTTAATAATAATATATACCCAGTATTAAAAGTCGTCTGCCTGCATGGACCATAAAGTAGCGGGCTTCTTCTTGCTTAGCTTGACCATCCTATAGATTAATTGAATGTGGAACTGCGTCTTTCTTTTTTCTTTCTATTTTCTTTTCTTTTCTTTTTTTTCTTTTTGTTTTTAGTTCATGGCCAAACTGAAAGATGTGGCCGGTAAGTCAAGTTAAACCAAAGTGTTCAAGAAAAAACTTCCCCCACTGCGGATTTGATAAACATTTAGCTGAAGAGGAGGTGCAACCGAGGATCATGTTTAGACCCGCAGCATGATGCCCAGTAAAAGGTATTTGCACGACTATCAAGAATTACCACAGTAAATCACGCTAATCCCATCGCCCACCACCGTACTCTGCACAAACCCGCCATCAGTGCTGGAAACCCAATCGGTATTTACTCCCCCGTCCTGGCTGTAAAACGCCGCCGTCCTCAGCGGGCCCGGGCGCATCTCGTCCGCCGCATTGCCCAGCGCCTTCAGCGTCGCCTTGTTCGGCTTTTCCTCCGTCGGCTGGTTGTAGACCTCGATGTCGAGACCGTAGACGGCGAGGCCGTCCGCCGGGACGTCGCCCTTGGTGGTGTCGTACAGCCAGACGTGGCCGGTGTAGTCGGCGGGCACGTCGAAGCTCCACATGATAGGGTCGCCTGGCCGGATGTCGGTCCAACCGTAGGCGTCGAGCTTGTTTGGGTCGACGTGGTCGATGCCTGCGTAGGCGCCCGTGCCCGTGATTTGCGCTTTGTAGTCGGCGCTGTCGGCGCAGCGGCCCGTGTCGATGAGGATCTGGTAGGTGGTTGCGCGCGGCTGGAGGACCGCGGCGGCGTTGGCGATGCCGGTGAAGGCGAGAGCAGTGGTGAAGTGCATGTTTTTCTTTTCCTTTTTTCTTTTCTTTTTTGTTGTTATTGTTGTTTCTTGAGGAATGTGGTAGAATGGAACCGGCGTTTGACTGCAGGAGTATATGGGTCTTATATGGCTGTCTTGATCAACACGAGTGCAGCTGTTTGTGGCCGAGAAACAATGCTGTTAGTCAAGCACGGTGCAAGGAATACGAAGATTACTTATATATATTAGGCAAGGTCGGGTCTTATAGCTAAGTGTTGTTCACACTCGGATAAGGGCCCCGTTATGGTGGAGTCTGCTTCCCCGGCTCGGCGGTTCACCTTATCAACAGCAGACGAAATTAAGCCTAACAGAGGAATGATGTAATTTATGTCCTGAGGTCCTTCCGGATGCGCTCTTTCGCCATCTGCAGCCTCCCTGTTTCTCGGGCCGCACCTCCTCTGGTGCACCTTTTCTCTGAGGAAACAGAACTGCGATGTCGGGCTGTTCTCGTTTGCATTAATGAGGTGGAATGTGTCGGACGCAGGTGCAACCGTGCGCATTGATTGATGATTTCTTTACGCTCCTCGCCCAGTCATCGAAGCGGTGCTAGAGAGACGACTTCCACGGCGGGCCTTTTGCATTAATGGCATTATCCTCATATGCCTTCTCTTTCAGTTCCTCACCAGGCGCCCCATCCTTTGAAGAATGGCCGAATGCGTAGTGTTATAAGAAATGGCCGAGGAGCAGAGATACGTGTTCGGCAGTGGGCTTTTTTTGCGATTGCACAGGCCGCCGAATAAAGGTCAATTCTTGAGCACGCTGTTACTTGTCTGGCGAGATCGGCCAGCTAAAGGATGATATGCCGTTCCTTCAAGTCCAGGTGCATGTCGATGATGTTGTCCTCATGGTCTGCGTTATGTCTATTCAACCGTAGATCGAGCGTCAGCGGTTGCCAGGGTGTCCAATCGTCTGTCCATTTGGCGGGGCGCGATTGCTTAAACGCATCGCGTGAGCCAGACCGATTAGACGAAACAAAGGTTCTCATTACGGCCAGTGCTGTATGGTTACTGCGGAGGTCCGTTCATACAATTGACCGCTCTTTCTAATTACCGATAGCCGATTTAAAACCCTCTCCCTTTTCTTCATCATCATCTTACCTCGTCTCAGGGGGCGCATCAATCAACCCAAGCAAACATTTTACGTTGTAGCATAGCGTAAACGAAGGCTAATAGTCAGTTCGCCAATGCAGGGGTTACAACTCAGTTCGCCCGACGGGTCTGGAAAATGGATAATAATGATTAAAGCTCATTAGGCCATCACATAGAAACGTAAAAAGAAGACGGTAATCTATAACAGACATATGTGGAACGCTTTTATACGCTT
>JAJJID010000154.1:0-81758 GCA_022204955.1 Macrophomina pseudophaseolina
CGACAGCGTGGTAGCCAATGCGGCGGGCGCAGGGCGATCTCCAGGCTGGGCTGGCGGGCTGGCGGGCTGGCCTGGGCTGCGCGTGCGGCATGGCCAAGGGCAGGGGGGAGGGGGCTGCGGGCATGCTGGCGGCGGTCGCGGTCGATGGAGCAGCTGTGCGTGGTCGTGGTGGTGGGCGCGGCAGTGGGCGCGGCAGAGGGCGCGGTCGCGGTTGCGGTCGCGGAGGGCGGGTTTGGCGCGCGGCGGCGGCTGTCGCTGCTGTTCGGAGCGATGAGGCGGTTCGGCCCTACAGCTCTGGCAGCCGCTTGGCGCATGAAGCAGCACCACGCGCACGCACCAGCCTCTCGCACCACTGGCTGCGCGTGGGCCTCACCGCCATTGCTCGGATGACTTGCGCTGCGCATCGCGTGGATCGCCGCGGGAATCTGGAGATGCTGGAGGGCGCGGCGGGGCGTGCGCTGCGACTGCGACTGCAACTGCAACTGCCGGTCTGGCGGGCGGCGCTGGGCTGGCCGGCCTCAGCGCCAGCCCTCGGCCGCCTGGCAGCCTAGCGGGCCTCCCGCGGCTACCGGTAGCCTGCACATTGGGCGTCAAGGGCTGCGCCCTGCCCACTCCGCCGTGCTCCAAACCGGTTCGCCGTCCGTTCAGGTGCGTCACGCCACGCCCGCCCAAAGCAACGTGTTCCTGGCGGCGCCCTCACGTGCGGCCCAGCGCGCGCACGACGACGAGCGCGCCCACGCCCGTTTCACCTGCCCTTCACCGCATCGCCTGGCTCCATGCACCTCCCGCCGACCTGCCCCAGCATCCCTGGAGCAGTTCACCGCCTGCAGCCGCGCCCTGACTGGCCGCCTCAACACCCGCCGCATCGTCATCCACCACCCAGCCTCCACCACCAGGACATGCTCCGCCCATGCCCGCAGACACGTCACCCGCGCTGCTCGCTGCCCGCTGCCCGCCAGCGCCGCTGCGCGCGAACAAGCAACACCGGCCTCGCATCCCAGCGCCCTGTGCGCTGCGCACAACCGCCCGCCCGCCGATCCTGGCAGTGTGCGCTCTGTGGCGCCGCCGCGCCCATCATGCATGAACGTCGTTGCCCAGCATCAAATTTTCCGCTCGCCTGGTCGCATCATGTTTCCCACGCCTTGTATTTGCAAGCACGGCACTTGACGCCCCCGCGACCCCTGCTCCCGCCCCGGCCAAGGCCCCTGCTGCGCCTGCTGCCCGCTTTCCCAAATAGCACATGACGGCCAGCGAGTAAGAGTGCAGAATGCGCCTACAAAGACGTAGTTGGCACTTCTCGGAACTTTTCGAACCTCGTCACCTCGCCGCCCCACAACGCTGACTGGCTCCCAAGCTTGCCCATCACCGTCTCCTCAGCCTCCGCGCCAAGCGCTCCCCGAACCTATACATCCCAATTTCCCCTTCGTCCCACGCCCCACGCCCCGGACGTAGCCGCCTTCAGACCTCTCCCGAGACGTACCTGCCCGGACGCCTCTTCATCCGCCCTGCTCCAGTCGCCGCTTGGCCTGCCTTCTCCAGCTCCTCTTTGGCCCGAGACGACGATATCGCTTGAGCTTGCTGCCGCGCCCATCACCTGTGCAACTGTCCGTCTGCGCGCCATAAAGTCTTCCCCCCGCGCCAGCCGCCGAGCTGTCGTCGGCTCCTGCGGTGCTTGCCTGCTCGTCGCTCTCCTTGTGCCCGCTTTGGCGTCGTGGTCTTCGATAGCGGATGGCCTGGCCTTCACTCGGAGGCCGGCCTCAGTAAACACCCTCCACCCTGGATATCGCCTCGTTGCTGGAGTCGCGAGACGCTCGCGGCTCTGTATCTCCCCGAGGCAGGAAGAGCATCTCTTCCCAAGGTTCTGCCGGAGCTCCCACTCTGGGCTCGCACCATCTTCCGGGGGCCTCGTCAGCAGCGCCTTCAGCTTCCTACGCCACTCCTCGCTCCACGACGACAGTACCCTCTCCGTCGCCGCCGGGAGCCCCGGCACCGCAATGGACTCCGGTCCAGCAGCTTCCCAGCTTCCGCCAGTACAGCGTCCCTGCTGAGGAGCTCCAGCATCAGCAGCAGCAGTCTCCGCCAGCCTACATCCACCAAAGCTACAGGCCCATCTACTCTGGAGGCGCTGCCACAGCCCCATCCCATAGCGGCACTCCAGCTCCCTACTTGCAGTCCTTGTCCGGCTCCCACCATCCTCCTCTGCACCCAGCATCCGCAACCAGCCCCATCTCCTCCAACAAGCGCACTGCGTCGCGGGCGCTGGGCACCGGTAACGGCGATCCAGGAGCAGGCGGCGGCAGCGCCGCAAAGAAGGAGAAGAAGCTGAAGGGCAAGTGGACTGAGGAGGAAGAGAAGCTGCTGATCAAGCTGCGCAGCAGTGGCATGAAGTGGGTCGACATCTCGCAGCAGAACCCGGGCCGCAGCGCCACGGCCTGTCGGCTGCGATATCAAAACTACACGGAGAAGAAAGAATGGGCTGAGGATGAAAAGGACATGCTTGCGCGTCTGTACCATCGGTATGCTTTGGGCCTTTTCCTTTGCCTTGGCGCTAACGTCGTGCTACCTAGCGACGACATGCGACTGGCAAGCGATCCGCAGAAGATGATCGACGAGCTTGTGTCGACTCGAGCTATTCCTCTGCTGGACCAAGGCGCCTATATGACAGGTCTCGAGCTTCTAAGCGGGCGTAAAGAGAGCCCCTAGGAGTTCGCTCCGTTTGAGGCCCCTGAATCCACCAAGAAGGATATCTTCGAGTCTACAAGTCGCGTTTGACCGTATTCGACGCGTGCCAGTCCATCGAGTCGCTTTGCACTGTTCCCACGGCCCGTCCTATCGCCACTGTTTGTGACGCGTCCTCTTCCACCCACACCTTCCCCCATGTCCCGACCTTGCAGAAACACCGCTAACGCACTTTTTTCCAACAATTAGTTTCATGGAAGACATGTGGAAGCGCATTGCCGACGAGATGTGCCGGCCCTGGCGCTCCTGTGAACGCATGCACTGGCAGCTCGGCGAGGAAGAGATGCTCCGTCGTGCCAACGTCCAGTATCGCAGCGCGTCAGTCGGCGGCGGCAACCCTACACCACCCGGCGGCCTCGACCACCCCGAAGACGGCTCTCCCACCTCCGACAACGACCCTACGAGCCCACACTACCATGCCTCTCCCCATGAACGCGCGCATCACCATCACCACCACCACCACCACCACCACCACCCTCCGCCGCCACAATCCCCATACGGCCTCCCCTCACAACAACAACATCCATACCCCCACTCCCACCCCTCGCTCTCCCGCGAACCCTCCCGCGAGCGCGATCAGTGGCCACCTCCACCCCTTCCCGCCTCCGCCGCCGCCGCCCCTCCTCCCCCTTCTTCCGTCCGCAGCAGCGGTACCAACAGTGGCCATCCGTCGCCCCTACCGCTCCCAACCCCGCAACACCACCACCTGCAACAACCGCCTACACTCCACCTCCACCAGCCGCGTCCGTACAACCACCACAATCACCACGGCCGCCACACCCCCACAACGACTACCCCCCGCCAGACACCCACCCCCCTCAGTTCCGCCGCAGTCTCCGTCATCGGCGGCAGTGGTGGAGGCGGAGGTGGAAGTACTATCCCCTCCCTTACACTCGGCCAGCGGCCCGTCACGCCCCTCAGCCAGGGCGGCGGCAGCAGCGTCAGCGGCACGCTGTCGCGCGACGAGGGCTCTGCTACAGCAACCACGGCCGCGACGCCACGCACGGTGCCTACGTTGGTGCAGCCGCCAGGCGGAGGGGGGTTGGCAAGTCCATTCGCGGCAACGTCGACCGAGGGGACGACGGGCGAGAGGAGAAGGAGGGTCGAGGTCGAGGTCGGGAGCCCGAATAGTAGTACAGGGAGCGCGACGGGCGGCGGAGGGGGAGCGGTCAAGAGGAGGTCGACGACGGCGGGCTTTGTAGCGGATATGGAGGTTGAGGCGAAGAGGGAGAGGGAGGGGGAGGATTGACCTTTTTTTTTCGGGTTGACTTCAGCGTGGGTTTTCATCCATTTAATGCTTGCGGGGTTTCTTCGATACAGCGTTTAATGCTTTTCTTCCTCTCGGTGGTTGAGAGAGTTTGCTGCTGTCGTTGTCGTCGTTGCTCTTCTTCTTACTTGCCTTTTTTCTTTCTTTGCATTACCATGAAATGACTTCATGATGGTTATGATGACGATTATGAGTTATGACTCGTTTTTGTTTAGTCCTGGGTCTCTCTTCTCACAGCCTACTTCTTCTATTGCACAGCGAGCAACGCGTATGTGGGGTTTCTTTGGTGGCATGTATGCATCTACATGGGACGATTGAGAATGAAAGGATGGAGGAGCAGGTGATAAAGAGTGGGGATAATGAACGGAACCAGTGTTAGGAAGGACATACGAAGAGCAAAACGGGGCGGACCCATTCGTGGAGAAGCGCAAGGCAGAAGTATGCACACAGGGACAAGGCGAAGGAATGAAGCGGGGAGGGGGAGAGAGGCGCGCAACCAATCGCGACGAGTACTTGGAATTAGCATTCGCATTAGGGGGGATTTTTTTGGTGGTTGTCTCAACATCCATACGTCATCCCCTTCTTTCTCTCTCCTCTCCTCTGCTTGTTCTCACACCTCGGTTTCGAACGAACCGCGGCATGCTGCTTTCTCTCACGTTTGGCGCATTGTGCGCTATCGCCTTCTCGTCTTCCTTCCGCTCCTCCATCTCCTTCCTCGTCCATTGTACCGGTAACTCAATTTCTTTTTATCGGGCCCATTGTCACGTCCTTTTCGATGCATCGTCCGCGCTTTCAGCATGCCGTCCTCCCTCTTTCCGCATCCTTCAAATCATCATCACCTATCGCGCCTCCTCCTAGGTGAGAGAGGGGAGAGAGAGAGAGAGAGAAAGGGAGAGCAGAACGCACTTGCCCCTCTCCTGCGCCGCTGTACAGATACGTTACGTACATACATAAAATCGAAGCCCTCCACGTGCAGGCGCAGCAGCAATTACCGGCCCTTTTTTTTCGTCTCGGAGGACAGGTAAAACAAGCATGAGTGGCACAAAAACAAGGAATGACACGTCAAAGCATAAAGCGGGGCGGCGCATCAGCAAAGTGGGCAGGAGCAATCGAGTTGTCCTCACATCATCATCATGGCGCATAGCGATTCTCCATCCGGATACAAAAATAGAAATTCGGCTTTTGGCATGTCCGCGGCGAGATAAACGCATCGCATCGCATCGCATTGTCTGCTTCATTCTTGAGTTTCCTGAACAAACTAGCTTCTGGCACGTATTAAAAGAGATGGCCTTCCCCGCCCTCTCTTTTTTCTTTTTTGTCTTTTTTTGACATTACGTATTCGTAATTCTTCACATTCTCTTCATGGCTCCTTATTTGTATACGTAACTACTACTACTACTACTACTACTACTACTACTTCTCTTTCCGAGCATCCGGCCGCGCCTCCCTAAGAGGTGCGAATCCAGAGAGCATCTCACACGCGCACACACACACACACACTCTCTCTCTCGAGTTCTCACGACTATGTTTCCATTCCCTTGGCCCGTAAATATTCGTTTTCTCGTTGAAAACAAGAAATCAATACGACACGACTAAGTTAACATAAAACAACGATTGAATACCCCGAAGATACTTGTTGAAAAAGAAAAAAGAAAAAAAAAGGGAAGGGAGGAAGAAGAAGGGGGGGGTGGGAAGCATTCGCTAGCTAACACCCCTCTTCCCAAGTAACCAGCATAATCAACAACTCCGTGACATTCTTGATCTCAACAAAGCACCGCATACCAAGAGAAGTAAACCTCAGCCCTTGCTCCACTCTACTACTTCCCGAAGGCGGGCAAGAGGGGAGAAACTCCTATACCATGCATCTAACATCCTCCAACACCATCAATGACAACCATTCACAAAAAAGAATCACTTCATCATCTGTGACAAGGCATGGATCAGGTTTTTCATTCACCCAAAAATCAAGCCAAAAAAAAAAAAAACAGAGAAGGCCCAATGTCCTCACAGCAGAAAATGCTCACTTCTTTACCTACTCCGCTGTCGAGGTATTTTTCTTATTCTCCTCATCCTCATTCTCATCCTCAGGGTGAACCTCGCACCCTTGCGCGAAGAACAATCTGGCGGGAAAATCCATCTCGTTTGTGATGCTATAGAAGTTGCCTAAAAAGGTCGACTGAAGTTAGCATCCTTGATCACATAAAAAAGAGAAAAAAGAAAAGAAGTATACTGATATGCCAACTGGAGAAACGTGGAAGAAAAACATTTGACAGTGAAGTGAAAGGAAGAAAAACAGAGGGAAAAAAGGCAAGGGGAAAGGTGCCCACGAATGCCTCAGCCCACGAGCAACGAAATTCGAAATTGGTAAGGCGACAATCCCGGAGACTTGATGTCTGACAGACAGGAACGATCCCGACCGACAAAATCGTGAAGGGGAGAAAGACCAAGCGGCTCGTTCCCAATCTTGTTCTTCCCTTGCGTGACCAAGGCCCAGAAAGAGAGAGGTGGAAAGATAAAACGGTCGAACAGCCGATCATCCACGCAACCGTCCTGCGGGAGATCGAATAGAGAAAATGCGGCAGGAAAGACAGCAGCGTTGACAATGGCATGCGTTGAGAAAAAGTGAGAGATGTCGCTGGGAAGTGCCGCTGCCGCAGTTATGCACGAGTTCTGCGTTACTGTACACCTAACACATGCATGTCGGAACAACGCAAGTTAGGGCAGCAGTAGTCATCATCGGAGAAGCGAGACGAACAGGTTATTGTGCGTTGTCCTTTGCGCATGTGTGCGTGTTTGAACACTGCAGCAGCCCATGCTCGATGCGAGCTGTAGTGGCACGAGTCTTCCCAGCACCATCATCGTTCTCCCGCGGCTACGCCTGTCGGTAGCGGTTGTTGAGTTGTCATCGACGTGCGTCTGCAGGAAGCAGCTGGTTTCCCATTGTTAAGAAAACCAAGGTGGAAGAAGATTCTTGACGTGGGTTAAACCGCAGCTCTGTCAGCCCGGCCACATAATTCCCAACCACTAGGCTCGAAACCGACGCTGGCGATGACAGATACGCTGCATTGCAGCGGTCTGTACGGCTCTCTGCCGATAGGATGGGGGATCGTGCAGTTCGCATGCACGGTCATGGTGACACACAGTGATGTGATAGAAGAGTGGCGGGGCCGACGCGGAACCGAGAAGCAGTCCGAAGAAAGGCGTCAAACGCATAGGATGATTCTTCGTGTGTTACCGGGGGTCAAAATAAGGAAAAATAGCGCTCTCCGACAGCGGGGGCCAGGGTCTGGCTGACTGGACTGCTGTGCCTCGTTGGTGCGGAGCGAGGCGAAGATCCGGACGTGGTACAGGCGCAAACGCCTGTCTGGGCAGCGTCACAGAATCGCATCCATGCACGGCTGGATCCGCCCGCTGACGCTGTTGTGCGACCAAACCCAAGACAGAATGAACCGGCAGTTGCAGCGACGTGTTGCGACTCTGGCATCTGCACCCGCTGTGGTGGAACGGAACACACTGTCGGACGCAACAGGGCATCTATCCGGCGCCAGGCCCAACGACCAGGTATGAGCATAAAGTGACCGCCCGTCACACATACTTGGTCTTGCACACCGACTCAGGATTTGCATTCGCCGTCCTTCCGTCCGGCCCTGGTGGTGCGGCAAAAGACGGAGGCGACAAGACGGAAGGAAAAGAACGAATAACTGAGGCGAAATATGTTGTCAAAACAAGACGGAATGATTGCTTACCTCTCGGAACCATCCAAACCCCACCTTTGCTGATGTTGAACACAGTCTCTCCAACTGTGGCGTTGACTTTGCCCGTCAACACACAGAATACCATATGCATCTTGCGCGAATTCTTCGATCTTTTAGATCCGTGGGGCGGAAGGTCGACCATGCCGGCGCCGAGGTAAGGAAGCCCGAGGAGCTTGGAGTATTGGAAGTTGGCGCCTCTGACTTCTCTCGTTTGGATCTTGGCCGCAGAAAATGCGATATCTAGACGTCGTGTCAGGTAAAGCATTGCAAATAGATCCCACTAGCAGCCGTTGAAACGTGCTGCACTGTAACCGCACGCGTTCCTAGATCCATACCTTCATTCCGTGACCCTGGGTCAACGATGATGCCTTGCTTCTCGTCCCAGCCATTAACCCAGCCTTGAATAATGCCTTCATTGAGCTCCCAATCCTCGGGATCTATCCCTTCATCTTCTTCCCCAACAACGCTCTCGGCCTGTTTGGGCCTGCCTCTGCGCGCCGTGTTACGTCGAATGGGCCGCTTCGGTTCTTGGATGTCTTCCGCGCGAATTATTTCCTTCTTCGTCCCGTCATGAGCATACTCGATCCTTTCGTTGCGCCAGAATTCAAGCGGTTTTGCGGATATTCTCCCTGATCGAGTTGTCCGGGCCCCCTCATCTTCGAAAGGGGTCCCTTGGCGGAGGACTTGTAAGCTCCTTGTTTGACTTCGCTGACGGGACTGGCTTTGCTGAGACTCATCCCGAATTGGTAACGGAGGAGGCGGCATATCTTCCTTCTGATTGCCCTTCATCTTGCTTTTGGAATTGCTGCTCTTTGACGTAACTCTGGCGTTGGGATCACGTTCTGATGGCGATGGTTTCTTCGGTATTGGCGCTTTCTTGGACTTCTTCGCGGGACGATCAGGGAGATTCACCTGGTCTTGTACCTCATCCCCGTGTATTTCAAGCCTAGAATCGGCTTTAGGACGGCCTCGCTTTTTCTTTGCTGGTACAGGTACGGGCTCGGGCGTGGGTTCCTGTTCTGGCTCGTCTTCCAGCATCTCCTCAAGTTTCTCCTCCGATTTCTCATTCTCCGCTTCTTCTTCTTCCTCCTCCACCTGGTCAAACGGCTGCTCTTCAACCGAGGGCTCCTCGTCTGACAGATCAACCTCCATTGTGCTCTCGTCCCTGACATGGTCGTTGGTAGCTGGTCTTGCTTGCGCGACTTTCCGTGATCTCGCTGGTAGTGCGGCACTTGTTTGCTTCGCAGAGACCAGTCCCTGGTTCTTCTTCGGTCTCCCAGGCCCCGCCCTGGGCGCAGGCATTTCTCTGTGCTCCAAGCTCTTTCTTCCCTTGCTGCGGTTCTTCGGAGGTTGTGGTTTCGATTGTGGCGTGGGTTCCGGCTCCGGCTCCGGCTCCGGCTCTGGAATCTCTGTCGAATCCTCCACATTCTCCTCGTCCACCTCCGTCTCCTCCCCATCCACGACCATCTGAAGAGACTCGTCGCCAGTGGCAGGGAGAGGGCTGTCCTCTCCAACACCATTGGCCAGGTGCTCGCTCTCTTCGAGCATGGTCTCATCTTCCACTACGCTCTCATCGTGCGAGCGCTTCTTGCCGCGTGCAGGTTCAGGCGAGGTTGGCAGCGAGTAGACACTGGCCCGGGGCTTGCCTTGATTCCTGCTTGCGCTCCCATTCGCTTTTGTGATCCTCTCATCCGCGGCGCCAAAGTCCAGCCGTCGTGCAACTGTAGGCTGGGAAATGGCTCGATTCGGGGTATTTGAGGATCTGCGCATAGCCGATGGGGGTCCCATGGAGGATTGGCGGCGCGGCGAAGAGCCAAGGGAGGTTTTTATGGGGGAGCGACCCAAAGGCGGAGGAAGGATAGAGGCTCTGTTGGGGCGGACAGAGGACCTGCGGGCGCTGAGGGCGTCGGCGGGTTCGGGCATGGAACCTGTAGGTTGTAGGGCTGTCTCAGTATCTTCTTCGTCGCTGTCGAGCAGAGCGTCGACAATGCTGTCGTCAATTACGTGCCGCAACATACTGTGTTGGAGGTCCATGTCGGAGGAGGTTAGGGTCTTGTCGGGCTGTTGGCGGGCGTTGTTGCGCGTGGGCGGGGACTTCTCAGGCGACGAGAAGATGCCGTCAATGGGCTCCAAGCCGTGTTCATCGCGGATGCCGGTATCCTTGAGCGTGATGCCCGTTTTCCTGCAGCGCTGTGAGCGGGCGCAGGCGTGAGATGGGCGTGGGTCGGGGCTGCGCACCTGCCTTGGACGCCGACATTGAAGTATTGGTTGTCGCGCGACTTGGAAACGGCGGGCGCCATGGTGGCGCGAGCAATGGGAGGGAGCGGTGTCGCTGGACGGGGTTGCGGGAGAGGTGGGTGGGCGTTGGTGGTGGGTTGCGCGTTTCCGCCGGGACGACGCGTGTTGGTAGCTTCGCGACTCGACGTGATGCGGCGGGCGTGGAGCAGCGAATGTTTGTTGCCGCCCGATAAGGAAAGGCCGTCGTCCAGCCCTCCCCGGCCTTGGCGTCCGGCCCGACCGACTCCGTCCCACGTCACCGGCCAACTCTCTTCTCACCTCTACTCCACGAACACTTGCATCCGCATGAACACCCCAACTCCCAATTCATGCGTGGATTTTCTGCTGGGGTACCCTGAAGCTCAGTCTACAATATGTGTTCGCGACAAGGCCTAAATAATTCTGGAAAGGTGATTCTGTCGCAGCTTTTTCAAAATCATCGAGAGTTCCACCGTTGCTAATTGACTTACGAACTCTAATGTGAATACTATTAATAACCTCATTCATACGTAGGGGAAACATCTTCCCTTGGCTGCCCCTGCCGTTTCCTTGAAGTCAAAAACACAAATTAAAAACAGGAACATTACTCAGGACGCGAAAACAAGATGCGTTGCTCTACTCGAGGCAGACGGGTATCTCCCATTAAGAACTCCTCCCAGACGCAAGGCCGAAGACCGAAAAGAAACCAAACAAAAGCCAGCTAAGCCACCGCACGGAAACCCGAACCCCCCGAAGCCAAACCCCAGGCCAGCCTCCAAAGCCACGCAGGCACGACCAGAGACCCGGCGCCCGCCCCACCCCCAAATAAAAGAAAACCCAAAGCGCCAGGGCAGCTGAAACCCTCCAAATCCTAAAGGGACCCCCAAGACAACCCCTATCCACTCCAAACCCCCCGTCCTCTCACTTCAACCTATACCACACACCCGCGCTTGGCGCCCTCGCAGCCTCCACCCGCTCAAACCCCTTCAGTACCGCGTGCCTGACGCCCGACTGCCAGGACGACGATGCCGAGCGGCCGCACCTGAACCACTCAGGCCACTGGCCCTCCATGTACGCGTAGATGTCGGCCAGCTGGATGAACGGCCGGTGCGCCGCCACCTGCAGCGCGACGAAGCGAGCCACCGCGCCGTAGCCGGGGAAGCCCGGGGGAGTCTTGCGGCGAGGGTGGCGCATGGCTGTGGTGGTGGTGGTGGTGGTGGTGGTGGTGGTGGTGGTGGCAGCCGTTACCTTCGTCGTCGTCGGCTTCTTGTTGTTTGTGCTGACCGCAGCAGGGGTGGGAGCAGCGGGAGCGGAGACTGCGAAAGCGGTGGACTGGTACTCGGGAGCGGTGGTGAAAAGGCTGCTGGCAGGCTGGCAGGCCTGCTGGCTGACGGGCAGGAAGAGGGAAGTGGTGTTGTTGGTATGGTGGTGGTTGTGGTGATGGTAGTGGTCGGGAGCAACGGCAGTGAACTGGCTGCTGGTAGGAGCCGGCTGGGAGACCAGCTGGTTGGCGGCGGGCGCGGTTGCCCGGGAGCCGACAGCGGCGGTGAACAGGCTGTCGAACTCGATGGACGGGTCCGTCCCGAAGATGTACGCCTCTGCGCGGTCCCAGTCGGCGATCTCCGCGTGGCGTGCTGGCTGCTGGGTCGGGGCCGTGTTGGCCAATGCATGGTCGACAGGCGCAGGCGCCTCGCTGGTGAGTGGCTGCGGATCGGGCGGGTAGCGGGCCATCAGGTAGTTGATGATGACCTGGGTGCCCTGCTGGGCCAGGACGTCCGCCGGAAAGAGGGCGTGTACGTCACTGCCCAGAGTGACCTCCAGCTGCTGATCGGTGTCGGGATAATAGAAATACATGGTGGAGGTGAGGTAGAGGTGGGGTGAGAAACAGTTGTTTGAAAGTGAAGTGAGGTGGTGGTGAGCAGGTACAACGACTACTCAGAGAAAAAGTATCGCCGAAGAAGAAAACAAGTGTTTGTTCGTCAGTCAACGGCGGGTTTATGAAAGAGCCAAAAGTTATTGCCAGCCACCGTGTTGCTAAGCGAAGATGGCCGTGCGTGCTGTTCTCCGTGGTGTTAATCTTTCTGTGTAGGTGAACTGAAGGTATCCCCAGATAGGGATGATAGTAAAGAATCCATATTAAGATGGTGTAAGGGCTGACCAATTACAAAGTCACACTGCGAATAAATGTTTGTATATATCAAGCACTGAATCGGCCGTTGAGCCTCTTCCAGATGACTTTTCTTTTGTTCA
Source organism: Macrophomina pseudophaseolina (assembly GCA_022204955.1). Classification (NCBI taxonomy): domain Eukaryota; kingdom Fungi; phylum Ascomycota; class Dothideomycetes; order Botryosphaeriales; family Botryosphaeriaceae; genus Macrophomina; species Macrophomina pseudophaseolina. The sequence continues at coordinate 12,268 of JAJJID010000154.1, forward strand.
AGGTTCAACGCCAGAAAGATATCATCCCCGGAGACCACCCCGAGCTTGGGCCTTCGCGGCCCCCGCCATCAGGTTAACGTATTACCAAAACTGGGATAGTGCCAGCCTTCCGCATGTTTCAGTCACGCAACGGCGGGCGGCTGCAACTGCGCCTCCGGCTAGCTACACACTGGATTTGGCGGCAATTGAGTCACTGTGATTGAACTGTGAAGGGAAGAGAGGAGAGGCACAATGAGAGGCCATTGGGGCACCACCGCTATCAGACAACAGCAGGCCAGGGTATAGCGACAATGCAGATCATATGGTATGACAAGGTGCAGCTTCTATAGACACTAAGGGCTCGTTGCACCACGGCATCTGAGTCACGATGTTTAGCAACTGCAGCGCGCACAGGCTACTGGATAGTCGCTGTAACAATCAAAATGCCAATATCCCGTAGAAATTCTGTGTGCGGATTACCCTAGCTTCCCCGGATTGCGAGACTGCGTTGCATGTTATGCTCATCCCGGTGGCAGAAAATCACGGTCGACAGGCTCAGCAGAGCATCAGGTAATTGCTCTGGCCGCGTCAACAAGGAATAGCAACACAATGGCTTGGAGATCGTGTAGGAAGCTCCTTGGCTGTACACTGTCTGCAGCGTGTTGCGCTCATATACGACGGTACGAGGAACTTGAGCGGGACCGCAGTCTGCCGCCCGCCGCAACTCGTCAATTGGTACAAAAGCCAGACAGTCATCAAGAAGGATGCAGTACTACTTTCCCGGCTGGCTCCATGCAGATTCGCGAGCCCTGGGCCCGCTGTCCCCGTCGCTTGTGGAAGCACCGCTCCACCTGGTTCAGCAAAGCCCAAGCTGATACAGAGCGACGGCGCCTCCAGCTCACAGTTTCCAGACAGACCGCTGCAATGAGCGCCACGAAGCTTCCTAAAAGCAGTGTTCGACAGAGCTACTGCCGCAAGGTCAGTGGCTTGTCTGTAATGGTGATGCCGAGTCAGGTACAGTGAGGTGAAGTGAGGGTCGGCGGCGCTGGCAGCTCGAGCGTGCATGAACCTCAGCCAAGCGGCAAGGATACGGCAGTACCATCTAGCAGAAGAGATTGAGGACACATGTATAAATTGAGTCTAAAAGAACTACCGCAAGGAGTCTGGCGCTCGACCTAACCAGGCCCATCCGCGTTTGGCCCGATCACATTGCCACTAACACCGATATTTCACGAGCTCATGGAGCACTGTGTGAGGCACGACGATGATGGAGAGATTGAGCAGACAAGCAGGCATGTTGTATTTGAGATTGTGAACGAAAACGCGGGCCGCAAAATCAGGCTGCTTTTATTCGGTCATCATCTGCAAGATCCGCTCGAAACCGACAGACAAGAACAAAGCGAGCATCCTGACATCAACGCCATCTTTCACCTTAATGCCACTTTTTCAGTGTGCGTGCTCCAGCTGTCTTTTTCGATTCCCTCACTTCCGCGACCGCTAACACCCAGATCACGAAAAGAAAGGGCACAAGAAGACAAGATGACGCATAGAACTCAAGAGCAGGCGAAGTAAAACACTGAAGTCAAGAGCAATAGAAATAGTTGTACATGTGCTAAACCGTTTTGTAATTCCGCGCTTTGCTCCACCATTCCCCTAACGCGCCCCTGCAACTAACGCGCCCCTGTAACCTCCCAACCGGCCGCTCGTGCTTTCGTGCTCATGCTATCTCTTGAAGAATCGTCCATCCACTCTCACATTAGCGAAGGAAAAAGCTTTGGAAACACCTGCCCGTCGCATAAAAGCAGAAAAAGAAGAATCTCCAGGTCAGATGCTTTCCCCTTTAATCAAAAACAAACGCCTTTGAAAAAGACTTGTTCAGATCCGCCGAATCTGACTATTTTTGTTCGCCTTTTTATAGGTGGAAAAGCCGTCGAAAGCAGGAAAGCAATGAACTATCGATGAATAGCTCGGAAAGACTTAGAAGCCCCCAGCATCGCCAGCAGGAGCGCCAGGAGCACGACCACGACCGCCGCCGCCACGTCCTCGTCCGTAGCCGCGACCACCACGGAACCCCCTGCCGCGTCCACGGCCACGGAAACCGCCGCGGTAGTTGTCAACGCTGCCCTGTCCGAAAGTCTCCAGGTTCTTCCTTCTCTCTTCCGTGCGGAACTCATGGCCACCCAGCTTGCCCTTAGCCTCTTCCCTATCCTTCAGTTCAGACGAGATATTGTCGAAGAACGAATTACTTTTGTTGTACGGGATAGTCGGGATGACAACCGTCTCCTTCTTCTCAGGCGCGGCACCATTCGTCGCTCCGTTGGTGGGTTCCACCTCCTCACTAGGGGTACCGAGAGGAGAGCCAGTGGCGATGGCCTCTTTCACAAGATCCTGCTTATTAAACTTCGCGTTGGAAGACTCGAAATCGAAATCGGTACCGGGAACGTCGATGGGTTTGCTGTGTTGATCACGGTTGCTACCGCGACGTGGGCCGCGACCACGCTGACCAGCCAAACCGCTGGCGCCAGGCGCCTTGCCATGGCGGGCCCGATCATCTGCGCGCATCTCCGCAACTTTTTGAGTCAGGTTCTGAATAGCAACATCACCCGTCTGAGCCTGGGGCGCCCCAGCCTGGGGCTTGAGCTTAGCCATGGCAGCAGCCACAGCAGCAGTAGCAGCTTGCGTGGCATCACGATACTGTTGAGGCGGGTTGGCGCCAGCTTGAGCAGGCTGAGGAGCAGCAGAGGGGGCGGCAGGCTTCTGGCCGGGCGTGGCAAGGGGGACAACTGGAACGATGCGACCATTCTTTGGACCAGTAGGGGCAGCCTTGGGAGCAGTCTGTGGCGCGGCGGAAGGGTTGGGCTGAGGAGGGGCAAGAGCGGCTGCGGGATCAGGCTTAGTCTCAACTGGCGGAGTAGGAGCCTTGCCAGGAGCTGGTGCAGGCGTCGAAGACTTGCTCTTGGCCTCGGCAGATTTGGGCGCAGCGTCAGCCTCTACAGGCTTCTGTTCCTGGCCAGGTCCAGGCGGGCCAGGTTTCGGACCCTGTCCAGGCGGACCGATAGGCATCTGGTTCGGATGCGGCGAGAAGGGGCCAGGAGGACCCGGCGGGAAACCTTGGCCGGGAGGGGGATACCAGCCTGGCGGAGCACCGTAAGGCATACCGGGATAGCCGGGGAACCCACCGGGGCCACCAGGGCCTCCCGGACCTCCAGGACCACGCGGACCACCAGGGCCACCTGGGCCGCCAGGGTAGACACCGGGAGGACCGAAATGAGTGTTCTGGAAGGGCGGGTACGGACCGGGGCCAGAGGTCGGGTAGGGCGGGTTGAAGTGCTGAGCGTTGGGGAAGTTGGGCGGCTGAGCCTGCTGATTGCCTTGCGGAGTAGACTGAGCTGGACGAGCAGCCTACATTCAAGTTAGCGACCTCGTATTTATGTGCCAAACGTGGACTTGGTGGGGTATGCGCCAGGCTCAGAAGGAAGGCAACGGAGGTATCCACACGGTTTTGCGCACTCGGTGGTTTGTGTAATTTACATCCGAAATGCTTCATCAGGCTAGCGACAGATGTCGATGTAGATGTCGCTCTGGAGGCAGACTTACGCCGAGGATTGCCGGGTCGTTGGGCATAGGCGGCGGAGCGGGCTTGGACTGTTCGACTTTGTCCTCTATACGGAGGTCCTTGACGTCGCTGCCGCGGAAGACGATGTACTCGTAGATGTTGTCCGAGGCAGGAATCTCGTCCTCGCCATTGCGGCGGCCTTCGGTACCGAAAGACGTGACATTCTCGAGGGCGACGGTGGAGCTCTCGGAGTTGATCTCATGGAGGGTTCCAACGTATCTGAACACTAAAGTCAGGAACACGACGGGCGCAGGGGGAAGGCGAGACGGCGGACCTGATGTCGCTTTTGGATATCAGCGATATCCGGGCACTGTGAAGAAGGTGTTAGCGGCAATTGAAGTATCTGGAGCTCAGCGCGTCGAGCGACGTACCCGATGTACTCGGACATTGTGGGGCTGAGCTACGTGCAAGATGGCCTTGTGCGCGAGTAACCGGCGGGTGTCTGGTCAATGGCCGTGGCGGAGGAAGGACGAGCGGGTGGAGCTGAAGATCGGGGCGCGAGAGTCAGATGAGGGCGGACACAAGTAGCGGGGGTGGTGACGCTGGGGTGAAGGTCGCCCGAGAGGTGAGCCGCGAAGGGCTGGGGAGCTCGCGTTACGTAAGACTGCCAAGACCGATGATGGGTGTAACGGCCCAGGCACTCCCACTCCCCGCATTTCCCCAACTACAGTTGCTGCTCTCGCTGCACCTGAACGTCCATTGTACTAGCGGAGGGCCATCTCGTCTATCACGTCTAATCCAGCTTCAACATGGCAGCCGCTCCACAATCTTCCTCGACAGCCGAGTCCATCTACACCCAAGTCGACAACTATCCTTGGGACACTGACGCTGAATTCCAAAGTGGACTCGGAGCTATACTGGGATCCACCGCATCTCAGGACCAGGCTGTCGAGCTCGCTCTTCGTGCACGCTGTTTCTACTACTCCCGGTATGCAACTCATTGTCCCAACGAGTGCCCCGCATCATTCCCCGCAATAGGAAGCTTCCCTACATTGTAAAGCTGCAACTTTGCTTTGGGCATGTGGCTCCAACAGCTTCAATCCGTCGAGCCTGAAGCCACCACGAATAGCTTCGAATCACCTTCCCACTCTCCAGTTCGCCCGCTAACACCTGCCAGCAAATACAACGCCCCCGTCGACTTCGACGCCTACAAAGCCTACCGCGCAACCGCACCCTCCCCCTCCCCCGTCCCCACCACTGCAACCAACGGCCTCACGCCCGCCTCACTCCCAGCAACGCCCTCACCTGGCCAAACGCCGCCGCTCGGCTCAACCGCGACGTTCCCAGCAGCCACAAACGCCACCGCGCCCACATCCGCACCAGCCGCAGCAGCACCGCCGCCCCCCTCCGGTCAGCAACAACAACAACAACAACAACAACAACAACAACGACAAGAAGAAGCGCCGTACCCAACCTCCTTCGCCCACATCGTCGAGCTCATCACGACAGGCCAACCCATCCCGGGCATCAAGGAGATCCCGGACACGGTGCTTGAAGGCCAAGGGTCGGCGAGCACGGCGTCGAAGAGGAAGAAGCCATGGGAGAAGGATGTCGGTGTCGCGGCGGGCGTGGAGGCGGCGCACCAGACGGCGACTGCTGCTTCGGCATCGCAGTGAAGGGAAATAGAATCAAGGACGTGAAAAAAAACCCTCCCCCTCCGAGGACACATTCTATAGCGAGAGGTGCGCAAGTGACGCAGGTCGTCCGTATACCTTATGAATGCACATACGGGAGAACCAGGGATGGGCGTAAGAAAGATTGAAAAGAGCGCGTCAAGGCGCGGAGTCGATCCTATCATACTCCACTTCTACGGAACAGCCGCTGGGCGCCGTGCGTGCTCGGACTGCCCAGCGGGAAGCCGCAGAATCAAGTAACTCTTGATCAGCTGCTGATGTTATAAGCGACTTCTTTGATCCCCGTCGGGACCGTCGCGCTTTACCCGGACTTTTCCGCGTGCGCGCGTCCGCAATTGTCCCCAGTCACCAGATATCCCCTAACTCTCTGTCGCCACCCCCCGAAACCGGGCCGTTGTTTGTATCCGTTCACTTTACCTGCCGAGGTTGCCGCTCCTGGACGGGTGCCTCTGTATGCGACCGCCGCTATGTTGCTTTGCCGGAATGGCTTACCGGGAGTTCAAAGCCCGATTTCGGGCGAACGAAGACCACGAAAGGGGGATATGTGCTTAGTCCGCTATCAATAGCCAACGGGGGAACGATCAGGTGCTGTGGTACGTAAGGACCGTTTTAGGGCGATATGTCATGAGCACAAACCATAAAGGCATGTGATTTGTCGACGTAGCAAGGTAGCTGTACGGGTTTAGAATTGTTATTGTGCTTTTGGCACATGCAAGCCGAAGAAAATCATGCCTAGAAGCTAGCAAAAATACGCATAATTACAGCAATGTTTCTACAGAGCTCAGCTTTTCAAGCAGAGCAGCACCATAGCCTGCATACAGTGTGTCGAAATGAGAGTATAAAGGTAGAGATCCAATGCCACGTTCGGGGAGACCAAGAGTATCCCCGACAAGAATCCATTCTTTACTTTTCCCGGCTCCCACCTATGTCCACATTCCCAATTGAGGCCGATCCAGCTTCAAGAGCGCCCACTGTCCATCTGTCGGACCTCCAACTTGCCTATGGAAATCAAGAACTCCACCCATGGACCCGAAGTTCTAAATCCCAGCAAGGAATAGAAACAGCAGAACAGTAACGAGCTCGACTGACATTTGACATTCCTCCAACAATGATGATACCACGGCATATTTCGACCCACATTGCACGAAAGGAGAAATAAAAAGAGCAAGCAAAGTTCCTCAGTCCCATGGTATTGGTTTTTGGGTAAGAATACCTAAAAACGGAAAAGGAAGAAAAAAAAAATAACATCTAGTTCTTGAGGCCGAGCTTGCCGAGCAGGGAGCCGGGCTTCTTCTCGTCGTCGAAGACCTTGAGCAGGCTCTGCCAGACCTGGCCGGGCTCTTGGGAGGCGTCGATGGGGCGCCAGATGCCCGTCTTCTGGTAGTAGGTGACGACAGGGTACGTCTGCTGGTGGTAGGTGACGAGGCGCTTCTTCAGGGCCTCCGGGTTATCGTCGGAGCGCTGGATCAGCGGCTCGCCCGTCACGTCGTCCTTCATCGATTCCTTGGGCGGGTTGAAGATCTTGTGATACGAGCGGCCGCTCGCCGGGTGGATCAACCGGCCCGTGATGCGCGCCACCAGCAGTTCGTCGGGAATTTGCAGCTCAACGGCGTGCATGAGCTTCTGCTGCTTAGCGTTGAGCATCTCGTCTAACCGCTCGGCCTGGGCGACGGTGCGCGGGAAGCCGTCGAGGATGAAGCTGTTGGCGGAAGCTGTCGCGTTAGTATAGAGTGTCTCGAAATTATAGATCATGCCAGATCAGAAGGGGGGGTGGGGAAGACGTGCCCGTTCTTGCACTCCTGGTTCTGCTCCAGCTCGCTCTGGATCATGCTGACCATGATTTCGTCGCTGACGAGACCGCCCGCATCCATAATCTTCTTGGCTTCCCTGCCCAGAGGCGTCTTCTTCGCAACCTGAGCCCGCAGCATGTCACCGGTAGCCTGTCACGCATCGAATGCCCAATCAGTATTAACCCATTTCCAAGCGGTAGAGGCAGCGCGGGCGGGGTGACGTACGAGGTGGCAGACGCAGTATTTGTCCTTGATGCGCGGCGCCTGAGTACCCTTGCCTGGAGGTTGTCGAGAAGTGTCAGCAATCGACCGTGTTCAATTCCGAGATGCATGGCTGCCGTCGTCGGAAGCTCCGCCGACGGCTGCTGTTGTTGTTATTGTTGTTGCTGAGGGCGGGCAGGACATACCAGCACCGGGAGGGCCCATCAGGATCATGCGCATAGCGCTGGCAGCCGAAGCGGTGGTCGACTTGCCCTCCACCTTGGCCTCGAGGTCCGACATACGAGTCTCGAGCTTCTGGATGGAGCTCTTGATGTCGTCGACGATCTGTTCCACGGTCGGAGCCATTGCGACGGATTGGGGCGGCAGAGGAGCTGCGGATGATGCGGGCGACGGCGGGCTGAGATGGGGCGGCTCAATGGCTCTGGTCGGTGGTTGAAGAGTGGAGAGGGGAGGGATTGAGCGTCCGGGAGCGGAGGTTGCTGAAAAAGCAGGGCAGGGCTACGGACGGACTCTGAGCGCGTCGGCGAGATTGAGAGGTTGCGGCCCCGGCACTCGGCTGTGGAGCTCTGCGCTGCTCTGCTCCCGCCTGCCACATCGACCACCTGCGACATCATCCGCTAAACCGAGCTTTCCAGTGGCCCGGCGCGCTTCACGTGCAAGCATGTGCCAAATCATTATGCAGCTTCTCTATTTGCGGCCCGCACTACTTTCGCTTCGTGGGGCATAGTCTAGGAATAGCACCCTCGCTGGCGTCGCGCAAAAGACGACCAGCCTGTCGCTGGTCACTGAATCTGCGGTAAACCCCATGGCTATGCAATCAAATCCGTCCGCCTTTGTCGTTGCTGCCTGATAAATCATCAAATGAAAGCCCAGTGTAAGCCAAAGCGCTCAGTGCCATCCTCTCAGAACGCCTGATCCAATCTATTGTCATGTACATGTCGTCGCGCTTCAAACCTGCATCTTCTTTGAGGGCGTACTGGCACCCTCATCCGCGCCTCGCTTCCCTAGAATCGACACCGGCGTACTCCTTGCGTTGCCGTATGCCTCTTCATAGCAGCTGGCATGGAAGTACTTGGGGCCGATCTGGATCGTGTCCATCCAGACAAACTCATCATCGAGTCTTGACGGCGTGAACTTCTCTTGGCAGATCGGGCATGGTGCGTTCACGAGCTCAGGGTCCAGAGGTATACGGACCCAGCGCGGCTGATTCGTTTTGGCCGCTGCCGCCGCCGTGCCGTTTGTCTCGGGCGGCGGCTTGGCCTCATCCTGCTCTCGGTATTCGATCCATTCCTTCTCTCCGATATACCAGCTGCGATGAATGGCCTGCTTCACCAGATTCGGGTCCTTAACCTTGAAGTGCCAGTCCAAGTGCCTCCGTTTCATCACCTTACCCTCGTCAGTCGCCGGGAAACGGCGGCCGCAGGTAGAGCACTGGTTCGGCCGAGCCTCGTAAAGCGCGGTGATCAGCTCAGGGCGGGGCCTCTTGAGTGAGTCCTTGGTCAACTCAACATCATTTCGCGCCGAGCCAGCATTAGCCAACGGGGCTGGAGCAGTGAAAGTTGGCATCGGCGTCGATGAGCCTCCCAGCAAGCCTTGCGCGCGCAAGGTGTCGAGGAGTGAGAGTGTGTTCGCCGGAACGGTTGCCGGTGGTGCTGAAGCAGGAGGTGGAATTGGAGTTGCATTCTGGCTTGGAGGAGCGCTACCCATGCCCCGGAGTAGATCTGCCAATGAAGTTGGGCCAGCAGGCGCTATTGCAGGAGTCTGGGCCGAAGATTGCTGCACAGGGGGTGGAATGAGGGGTATCTGGGGCGTCGGAGTCGGTAGGGGAAACGGAGGTGCTATAGGTGCGCTGATCGGAGCTGCTGATGGCGGAGCGGATGGGGCAGTCGTCGTGCCACCAAGAGAGGCAAGCTGCTGCTCAATCGCTCGAAGCTGGTCAGGCGGCAGCTGCTGTGCCTTGAGAATAGCCTGTAGGTCCAAGAACGTCTTCAATCTCTTCTGCTTCTCCGGGTCATACGGGTTGGCAGCAAAGTCCAACTTAGCAGCTACAATCAGGCGCTCCACATCTGCTTGGATTTTTTCGGGCGAGGGGGCGGCTGGCGGTGCAAATGGCGATCCCGCCTGAACTGGAGAATTGCGGAAAGCTTGCGGAGGCATTCCGTACGGCAGGGTCATGGCCGGTGCTGGAGACTGACGGGCGGGCATGGGTGGAGGGTGGAAGGGCATTCCGTTCTGTGCTGGAGACTGTCTTGCTGCACTTCCCGGCAGAAAGGGAGAATGCGTAGCTCGAGGATCTTGGCCTGGGAAGGGGCCTGGAGCCCTAGGCTGATTCTGCTGTTGCTGGGCAATCACCGTTTTGTACTTGAGAAGCATGTTGTCAATGGCGCGGGTGATGTCTACGGGAAACACGGGCCTGGTGTCCATTGACTCGGGAACTGGCTGCTTCCATGTCCGCAGCAAGCCTTCTAGAGCTTTCCTGGTCGGAGTGTCCACGAGCGTGTAAGTGTTTACAAAGGTGTTGTACAGATTACGCCCAAGATAGACGGTATAGGGGGTGCCGACATTCTTGACAATGGAGTCCAGCACGTATAATGCCGGGAGCTTGTACTCGGGGCGTGTCTGAGCGGGGCGGTCAGCTTGTGGTCTTAGTCCAACACTCAACAAAGAACCTACTGTCTTGATGTGCTCTTCTAGCTCTCTTGAGATTGCCTGTGCATGCTCTGTGTTCTCTTTCGCAATGATGGTTAGATTGCTAATCTCGGGCCTGCTGTTGAACTTGAGGTCGTTCAAGGCATCTCTGAAATCGGCAGCGACTTCTGCAGAAGGTAGTGACATGATGGGCAGTCGCGCGGCGATGCAAGTGCTTTCAGATTAGTACTGCAGTCAGGCGCGGTGATGAGAGGTGACGGAGTGTAAGTTGAGTCGGGGCTGGCAATCGGGAAGCAGTCGGCTGAGTCCAGCGCCAAGATCCAACTTTCAGAGTTGAGGAGAAGGTCTTCTGCTCTATCGCTCGCGAGAAAAGGGAAATCAAAAGCAGCACGTGTATCTTTGCTAGCTATTGTTCAAGCGAGCCAGAATAGAATGACCGCTGTTGCAAGTGAAAGAGAACCGGACCTGCCCAGCACCACGCCAATAAACCCCAGCCTCACTCTCTGCACGAAGACAGAACAAACGGCTCGTCCTCCTCCACAGACCTTGCCACGAATATGAGGGCGCGATGAGGGTGCGAGGAGCGCGGAAGAGTGACGCGCGCTCGGAAACGCTCTGGGACACACTGAACCGCTGGGGGCTGCGGCGACGGGGGGAACGCAAAGCTGCAGAGCAAGAAGCAGACGGCGCCTCTGGACGCAGTGGCAAAAGACGAACTGGCGAAGAAAACAGCGTGGTGTTTGCGGGTGTGGAGAGGTTGGCTGACAGCTGGAGCGAGAGCGGCTGCGCCGGCGGGCCTTTCTTCTGCCTGCAGCGGAGCTTGGCACACGCTAGAGCGCAAGTGGCTAGGTGCGATGGGCGGCCGGGATTGGCAGGAGAGCACGCAGGGACGCAAGGCAGCGATGAACGCATTGCTCCTGTCTTCGTCAGCCCTCGGACGGATGCCCCAGACGTACTTCAAGACCTCGCCCCCCCTCCCTCCGCTGCCACCACCTCTCCCCACACTCATCTGCTACCAGCCTATCTATACCCCACCCGTATTCCCGCACTCAGCATAACGTTGCGTCCACAATGAAGTTTTTCCTCTTCTCGCTGCTCTTCGCAATCCTAGCTGCCTGCGCCTTTGGCGACGAGCCCCAGAAATCGGTTCTCATTAGCGCCGAGACCCCAGGCATTATTGACCACGTCACGCAGTGGATTGAGGACAAGGTGCGCCGTGGTTTGACTGCCAAAATTCTCACGACTGACATCCGGCTGCAGGAGGGCGTTGTTCTCCACAGGTACAGTAAGTAGATTATCACCTTCCAAATCCGAGAACCAAGCTAACACTACGATAGATTTCATCAAGTACGCTTAAGTCCCTCCGGCCCCGACGCTTCTGCCTCCGAAAAACCGGTCGCTAACCCATAAGCAGTGCAATCCTCGCCAAAGCGCCGGCGAACCTGTTCGAGGAAGCCAAGAACACTTTCACCACGAACAACTGGGGCACTTTGGTCGTGGAAGAGGACCAGGAGGTCCACGCGTGGGGAGATGGCAACTAAAGAATCCTCGGTCACAAGGTAGCGCTCCGCGACACAGGCAATCTGGGCACGCTGAATGCAACCTGCCGCTAGTAACGATGGTCATGACTGTGCAACGAAACATGTAGGAAAGGTTTGGCGCTTCGAATGAAATTATTTCGATCCGAAGGGCTGTGGTAAGGCAAATAGCTTTTGGCGTCAAATTTATCCTCAATTATTATTTCCTGATCTTGGAACTGGTGCAACTGGCAGCGTGGAGAAGCGACTGATAGCGCGCGGGTAACGCGATGCAGGGCTGAGGGCGGCGGGGCCGGGCCGCTCCTTGTGCAGGGCCGCGTCGTGCAGGCACAATAGACACGTATAGAGAGATGGGAGCCGGATGGTCACGTAGACGTACATGCCAAATAGCCAGACAAGGGCAGACAGAGCAGGCGGCGCTCGAAGCATAATTGGATCGTCGTAGTGGTCAAAGACGACTTTGTTGGGGAGCGTGTGCACTAGTAGGCTCCCTTTGCACGCGTCAAGGGCCTGAAGGGCCAATTTCGGCTTCGGCATTGTTCACCTACCACCACCTCACCGTCGCGACCGCATCTTCCTCCGCTCTATATCAACCAATGTTGCCGCCGCTCCGGAGCCATGTTTGAGCGGCCGGACTGGGCGACAACACGCATCCACTCGCTACTTTGACGCTACACCACTTTCGCGTCGACACCGCCGCTTCCCTAGAACCATCACCGCCTGACCCGCGCCCCAGGATGGACGCGACTTCCCCGGAGCTCGAGCATGCTCTGCTCGAGTGTGCCAACAGCTTTGGCCTATCTAAGCCTGTCAAGTCGTGGAAGGACCTGCAGGATGGCCATCTCTTGTGGGAGATGCTCAAGGTCCTCGACCCGCAGCACTTCACCGGTGACCTGCCCGAGGACAGCGCCAAGACGGGCGAGAGCTGGATTTCGAGATGGCAGAACAGTACGCTGATCCCATATTGCGCCGGGGATGGAACGGGACGCGTCTTGATGAACCGCGAGCTTACCGCTAACTTCACCGCAGTGAAATTCATCGACAAGACCATGACCACCTACCTCCGTGAGGTCGCCATGAACGAGGGCCTCATTCGACTTTTGAACCCCGATCTCAAGGCAATTGCCATCGACAGCGATGTCGTCCAGAGCACCAAGGTAAGGGCGCCTGCTCACGCCGAACGACACCTGAATCCCCTGCTGACTGACATTGCCATCAAGATGCTCAAGGGCCTGCTCATGCTCGGCTTCGTTTCCGAAAAAGCGAATCCCGTCCTCACAAACATCGTGGGCAAGATGCAGCCTGCAGATCAGGGGCAGCTCGCTATCATGGCCCAGACGGTCCAGGTTGCTATGGAGAAGGTCATGGAGCCTCCCAAGCAGGAAGAACCGGTCGAGGAGGACATCACTTCGGACGCCGAGGCACACCCAGAAACAATCCAGCGCGACCCTGAGCTTGAGCGGGAGGAGCGCCTGATCCGCGCCAACCAGGAGATCAAGCGCCTGCAGACCAAGCTGTCGGAGGCGGTTGAAGACCTCGAGGACGAGCGCAAGAAGAATGCCGAGCTAGACGAGGCTCTGGTTGAGGCTAGGCTGCTCCAGGACACTCGGGGCCGCCGGAGTGACGACGACGAGGTCACGGAGCTCAAGATCCAGGCAGACAAGGACCGTGACTACATTGCCCAACTGGAGACGGACCTGGAGGAGACAAGGAATCTCACCGAGAACCAGGGTCGCCAGCTCGAGCGCCTGAAGAGTGACGCTGAGACTAAGCAGGAACTCCGTGATGAGAACCAGCTGCTCAAGGCTGAGCGCGACGAACTCCTTCAGAAGACCAAGGGTATGGAGAATCTCCGCAAGAAGGTTGAGCATCTGCAAGAGCAGGTCAAAGTTCAGCAAGGGCTCCAGCAGCGCCTCCAGTCCATGACCGAAGACCAGCAGGAGCTTGACCAGCTTCGGGAGATGAATGGCCGCCTCAAGACGATGAACGAGGAAACCATGCAGACCCTGGCTACCACCGAGGCTGATCTGTTTGAAGTCAAGCAGACTAAGTCTCGCCTGGAACAGGAGCTGAAGGGAGCCCTCGCGCGCGCCGAATCAGCTACTGCTATGGCCAACCGCTATCAAGCCGAGAATCAACAGCTTGAGGAGAAGCTTCGCGAGGTTGAGGACCGCACTACCGGTATTGAGGGTCTTGGCTCTCTCGAGGATCAGCTCAAGGACGAAGATATCGACACCAAGTCGACTCGGAAGTCGATCATGATCAACACCGAGAATGCCGACGTCGAGCTTCTTCAGCAGAAGATTGAGCTCCTCACTGCAAGATGCCAGAGGGTCGAGGAGAAGTATCTGGACGTTTTCCAGGAGAATCTTGGGCTGCAGGCTGCGCTTCAGGATGAGCAGTCGCTCAAGGAAGGGTCAGTAAAAGTCACCATCGAATCTGAGAAAATTCTGGAGAGTCTGACAGACCACTACAGGGACGATCCATTTGTTCACCAAACCGCCAAGCTGCACGCTGCTGAGGCTGAGGTGAAGGAACTTACTAACAAGGTGCACGAGATCACGGCCAAGAACATGGAAATGCAGGCGAAGCTTGCGGAACTGACAGGAACCGGTAAGATGGATGGCGCATCCGGTGCTGACCACCAAACAATGAAGGAGAACTACGAGCAATTGCTCTCCGCACACGATAATCTTCAGAAGCACGCCAAGACGCTCGACAATGAGATCGACGATTGGAGGGCTCTCCTGCGCCACAAACTGCTCAACGCCGATGTGCTTCGCCAAGAAGACGCCGAAGCTCTTCAAGCGAATGAGTACAAGCTTCTTTTGGAGGAGCTGACCACCTACCGCGAGGCTTCTGATGATGAGAGCGAGCAGCTTAAGCTGGCCATCGCCTCCGATGTCATTAAGAAACTGAGCACCGGCTTGGCCGATCTTTCATCGCGAGACCAGGTGAGTGTCCCTCTCGGCCCAGATGGTCTTCCGACGGTCGGTCAATGGCGGGCGGTTAAAGCGGACGATACGACGAGCCCCCCGAAATGGCTTTGGGTCGCTGTCGACACGCAGCTCCTTGAGAGTCGGGCTCTAGCCATTCGTCTCGCTCAAACCACCTGTCGGAGACTAGTGACTACACAGCCGTGGACGAGATTATCTTAAATTACCTTTAATACGCGCAATTTGGCTAACGACACCTGTCACCACAGCGTATCGCGGATATGGAGTCGATGATCAAGACGTTGAAGGCGAACCTCGAACGCATGAAGAAGGAGGCTGGCGACAAGGCATCGGTGAGTGCCGTCTCACAATGCCCTCTCATCATCCGACGGCTGGCATGGCAGCACGGCGAGAATGAACCACTCATACCACCATCCGCACCTGCTCCTGCTGGCGCGAAAGTGGCCGACGCTGACTTACGTCCTCGTTTCTTTCCGTCCAACAGGTCGAAGTCCAAAAGGAGCTCCAGGCCCTTCAACGCGAGAACAAACTCATAATGAGTGCATGGTACGACATGGCCAACCGCCTTCAGTCCAACACGGTCGTGCTCCAACGCACCAAGACCGAGACGCCCAAGTCTTGGCTAGGCCGCCAACGCATGGAGGCCAGCCGCGGGATTGCTGCAGGCCTGGGTGGCATCGGCGCGAGCGTAAGTTTCCTTTCTCCTTTTGCTGCTGCTCTGTAACTTTCTGTCCTTGGTTTTTCTTCCTTGATCTATACATGTTTTCGAGTATCCTGTCTTTGCCCTCCGCTGGCGGATCTTTGGCTGCGTAGAAGCTAATTTTCCCTTGCGCCTTTAGTTTCGCAGGTGATCACCCTTTCCGCAGTGTATTGATTTGAACGGTGAGATTGGATTGCTGGGTATCGCGGGCTTCCGGTGTCAAGACGACATATTTTTCCATTTTCTGTTCCCCTCCCCTTTCTGAAAATTTTCCCGCGTGCCCAAAAAGGGCAGAAGCGGCAACTTGGGTCTCCCCAACACCTCTTTTCCCGTACTCCTATTTCCGAGTTAAAACTCACGTCCGACCCCCACACTCATTTCGTTGTTGATTCCATCTCACAACGTCTTTTTGTCCCTTGTCGTTGTTCTTGTTTCTGAAATGCTTTGTTTCCCAATAGCGGTCACATATACCCCCTGCATTGATGGAGTTCACGTTCCTGTGCTCTTTCTTCCATTTTTCCCTCGAATTTTCAAGCATTCCCTCCCTATAGGTAGGAGAGGGAAGTGGGGAAAACATTTGTAGATGGTTTCAGCACAAAAAGAAGATACTGGTTGTGCCCTGTATCCACCCTACCTGTTTCTGTCGCTTCTTCTTCTGTTCCTTGAACCAAGCACAAAGAAAAAAAAAACATACACGGAAAACACACATACTGCAATGTCTTGCCTGTCTGGCCTCTCTTTGTACCTCTTCGATTCTTCCACTTTTTCCGTTATAGACTTGTTTTACATACCTACCTTCACCTGTCGCTACTGCAAGTCATGAGTCAGTCAGCGAGCGAGTGCACGAGTTGAGGAAGCCTCTCGAAGGAGGCGAATAGATTCTCCTTCAGCCCATTGTTATTGTTGTTCTTGCTGGTGCGCGGTTCCTTCGTCCTGTTTCTGGTTGATGATTCAATCTTTCGATATAGAGGCGTTGAGAGATAGAGGGAGGCTCGATTTATTTGATTCCAATTCCAGTTCAATTGAATACAATTCTTGCTCTAGAGCCCAGGGTTCTGTGTGTTCCTTTCCGTCATGTCGACAGCTTTTAAGACGCAGACATTGTGCGCTCATGAAACAGTCTCTCATGACAAGGTTGAGGCAGCGGGGGGTCTTGGAGATCGTTCGGCCGCAAAACTAGCCAAACAATACATTTGTATCGCTGAGAACGGATTAGCCGGAGTGATCACCTGCCATGTTTAAGCGCTTCTCGCTTCGGCAGTGGTCGAGGTAGATGCATCGGTTTTGGGCGCTGTGCAGCATCGCTTCTTACTCAGCCTTCCATCCCTGCTTCCCACAACGCCACAGCGCAAGCAATCTCAGCCTCATCAGACAGCCCGCCAAAACCCCCTCGCCGTCTTCACTCTGCTCAGACAAGAGATAGCTTGTATTCGTATCCTTTCCCGAGTCGCTACACCGGACGCTAGTCTAACGAACGAGCACTGCGAGAGAGTGCCCCTTCTACCTCTGATATCTTGCATTACGACAATATGGAGGGAGACAGCCCGCTTTCGTCGACGGCAAATATTCTTGGGATCCTTACGTTCGTCGCTGCGATCGTGGCTGGACTTTATGCGCGCGGGCTAGCGATCGCAGCTGCGGCCGTGCCAGCGAGGGACATGATGGACATCAAAAACAACTTTGATGGCACTTTAGCGGTTCTCAGGGAGCTGGATGATCGAATAAAGGGCCTGGGATATGACATTGGATCTCAAGAACTCGAAGGACTGAAATACAATCTCCAGGATGTCCACGAGACTACTATAATGCTTTTCAGACAGTACACCACACATCTCACATCTTTTTACACCAACAAACAGCGGTATCTATGGCGACAGGCTGCGTGGAGGACGACCAGCTGGCAGTCGGCCAAAGCTGAGATACAGGACTCCCTGTCGAAAGTGAAGAACAAGGTCGACTCGGTCCAACAGCGCTTGACCCGCCTGCAGATATCGGAGCCGCACAAGTGCGCACACACCCCCTCGCACTCTTTTCCTCTGAGGTTGACACAAACTGTCACAGAAAACTCGACGCCGTGCTGGAAAGCACAGCTACCATACTAAGCGAAATACGCGGACGGCGCCTAGCCGGCGATTTCGCAGCGAGCGTATATCCAAACGAGAGCGGTATGATATTTTGATATTTTCGTTCGAGAGAGAAAGAAAATGAGGCCTCTCAGGAAAAACTACCACTAGCCGTCCGCTAACCGGGCTAGCGCAGGCACAGATACCCCCGCTCCATCCCAGTCCGAGCAAGCATCCGCTCGACCCATGGAAACAGCGTCCCAGTCCAGAGACCGGGATCAAGGAGCGCATGAGCATCCAGGCGCGGCCGAGACACCGGAGCAGTAGTATGCGATCCTCTCGGCTGCAGAAGCTCTTTTGGTTGTTTGAGTATCGGGCATCAATCCACAATGTGAATAGTACTGAAAAAAAACTGAGTGTGAACCAGTCGACGGGGAGGAAGAGTTGTGTGACGTAGGCGAGAGCAGAGGAAGGCCTTCTTCGCGGGACAAGATCGAGGAATCGGCAGGAACCGGATACTGCGAGCCCATCTGGTGATACGGCTAGAGACTATGATACATCAGTCGAGTTTTCTTCTCAAAGTTATTTACAGACATGGAATCTCACATCAATCCGGCTACGCAGAGTTATCAGGAATTGTAGGAACACGGATGCGACGCACATGCGATATAACACCCGCAACATACGATGGCCACAAAACTTCAGACTTGTTACGACATTCGGACTCTGAAATAAGCAGACTTGAATATTATAGTCTCCGGACGAACCTCACGATTATAACGCAAACATCAGGATTATAACCCGAGAAAGTCTTCGATCTCTGCTAAAAAGATAGAGGGAAAAGGATCCATAGTATATCAGCCCGGACCAAGTGAAACAGACAGGAAAACAGTGAGTGATACTGTCTCTATGAAACCAGAAAAAGAATTAAAATAAAATCCATGCACTTCAATCTGTCTCATGGGCAGCCACTGAAGCAAATTCCACGCCCATCGCAATGCCAGAAGGAAAGAGCAAAAAAAAAAAAAAAAGCAAAACCCCCCAGATAGGTATGTGATGAGCAAACCGTTACCATCATGAAATTCACCTTTCTTCATTCTGTTGATCGCAGCTCCAGGGCAGCTGAGTATAAAGCCGAATAAAAGGAAGTGGAAGCAGGGTACACCAGCCAGCCAGCAAGCAAGATGAGCCATGGTGGGTATCATACAGAGTAGCGCCTTTTTCTCGAAGCAAGCGAACAAAGTCGCTTAAAGCAAAAAAGTAAATGGGGCGGTCAGGATGCCTTGATGTCGAAGGTAATATTCCAGCCGAATTCGCCGATCTTAGAAACGAAACAGCCGGCGCTGGTATCTGTTGTAAACAATGGGCTGTGCAGACCCTGCTCGTGTAGGAATAAAACCAGCCATGAGATGGGCTGATCTAATTGTCGGCTGCAAGAGCGTCCCGAGTGCGTGAGAAGAGGCAGAAATAGAGATGAAAGTGGTAAATCAACCCATCATGATGAAAGACCTTCAAGCCACGTCGGAGGAACGAGGGCCGAGTCTACCTTCCTCGCCATGTTTCCGACGCACGTCTGCACAACGCCGATGTCGTCCAGCGCATTCTCAATGTTTTGTCGCTGCTCCTGAAGCTGCTCCCAAATAAGGTGTTTATCATTTTCGATTTCCTCACGGAAAGACCGTTGGCTCCGGACCTCTTGTTGGATGCTTTCGACTCTACGCGAGTTTTCCTGGATCTTTGCTTCGAGTTGGTCATTCATAACACCATGCGACAGGACCCAGTCCTGCGACTGTTTTCTAAGGTCGTCCTTGAGGCGAGTTTCCACTTGCGTGCATTCCTAGAGTGAGATATTAGAGTACAGTGCCCCAGAGCTTCTTTAGGGGGTTCCAATTTGCCCTTACCTGTAAAGCGCGCTGGACTTCGTGGTCAATGCGTGCTAATCGCGCGTTGGTCAAACTATTGTCCTCTTTGAAGGTCTTGTGTATAGCCTCCGTCGCGTTAACCTGAATAGTCATTTTGTTCTCAAGGTCCTCAATTTTCACACGAAGGGCTTGCTGCTCGTGCAGCTGTTGGTTCCTGTTGACCGGTTCGGTATTGCTATGGGATTCCCCTTCGATTCGTTGCTTTATCTCGTTCAGCTGGTTGTCCACGTATGGTCTGAGCTGGTCAACGACGAACGGAGCAAGCAGGTCTCGAACAGGGCTTGCGACCATGTTGGCGATCTGCTGGGCGAGTTGTTGGTTGATATGCGGCACCAGCGCATTGAGCATGTATACCGCCATTTCCCGGGTCTGGATGTTGTCGAAACGCGATTGCAAATCGCGGATAGCGTTAACAGTGGCTGGGAGGAAATTTGATAGCTTTCCCTGCGTTTGGGAGAAGAGCACTATATCCTGGACTGCCTCTGCAAAAGCTGCAGGATAGTTCGTCCGCAAGACCTCGAGCGACTGTGACACCCTTGCGAGGTGGTCATTGACGCCAGTCAATTTCTCGTTTACCATCGGTTCCAGCTTCGAGAGAACAGCTTCCTCCAACTCTTTGTTAGTGTCTAGGCAGGCGCACCGTCTAGTCGCACTTTGAGATATTTCTGAACGGATTTCGTTTCTGAACTGATCCAACTCGTCCCGCAGGTCTTTGAGAATACGAGCAGGTTCGACTAACTTGGCAGCTTGATCTACTCGTGCAGAGTGATTAGACTGTACAGATCCTGCACGAATCATGTTCATAAATCTTTCCGTGATATCGGCCTCGATGCGTTCTGACTGCTGCGCTTGGGCTTCTTCGAAGCCGTCGAAGTCGATCCTCAATAGATCTGCAGATTTTCTGACTTCGGTGACTTCGCGCTCTATCTTGGCAAGGGCTTTCTCTAGCGATATTATCGCTGGAAACGGAGGCGCAGGCGTACTTTGCGAATTGGATTGGGACCGAATTGTCTGATTCATGACCGTCATGGCATCCTTAATGTCGTTCACCTCCTGGACAAGACCGGCTTTCTCTAGAGCCACATTCTCGGTAGCAGGATTCAGAGATGGGCCTTGTAAGGTTAGCTCGAGGCGGTGGACGGCCTGTGACTGTGCTTTCATATCTGATCTGAGCGTGGACAGACTATTCCGAAGACTGGTGATCTCGAGGGCATTAACTCCAGCTTTGATACTTTCAATGTCCTTTTGGAGAGATATTTGCTTGTCTTGTACATCATCGAAGCGTTGTTGAATTTTGTCCTTAGTGGGCAAAGGAGCCATCTGGTATTCGCTGAGCTCATCACGCAGCTTCTTGATCGTTTCCTTGGTGCATGCCACACTTCCCTCTAGACTATTGACGCGGAGAACCACCGCATCGGCTGACTTCTGATGCTTGACGCCAGCCGTCTTTAGAGAATCCAAAGCCTCCAGGACCGTGCCGTTACGGTCGACGGTTGCGCGGAACTTCTTCAGGGCCTCGAGATCTTCCTCGTGACGAGCGACCGTGTTTTCAATTTTCGCAATATCGGACTGGCGGCCGCGGGCATGCCCACCTAATGTCTTCATATTCTCTACTCCTCTGCTGAAAGCTTTCGTCTGTCCAGCAACAGCCTTAACTTCTCCATCGAAAGAATCGGTCTTGGTTGAGCCGTTGTCGTTAGCTTGCGAGACATGTTGGACCTCTTTCTCAAGGTCCTCTAGATCGTGGTCAATGCGTCTCACCTTAGATTTGAGATTCCTGAAGTCACCAATGAGATCACTGATATCTTTGTTGATCTCGTTGATTCGCGTGTTATCAGCCTGAAGGTCACGCTCAAACCTTTCAATGTCCTCGTCATGGCGCTCGAGCAGTTTAGCGTGAGCTTCAGAGTTTTGCTGCATGCTGCGAACGTCAACCTGAAGCTGCAAAAACTTCTGAAGACTCGGCATGTCCTCAATAGTCTTAGACAAGGTTTCAACCTTCTTCTGGACCTTGCTAATGCCGGCCTCTTGCAAGAGCTTCTCGGGATTTGGAAGCTCTTCAACACGCTTAGTCAGAGCATCGAAGCCTTGTTGAAGCTTGTCGACTTGATTAGTAGCATTTGAGACTGGAACTTGGGGTTGAAAAATCCTTCTACGTGGATCTGCAGGTAAGCTTGCGTCCTTCGTGGGTCGTAAATCTTCGGTAATCGTCTTTACCTCTGTCTGCAGTTGTGCTACAGCCAAGGTAAGGGGGAGGAGATTGCCGATAGCACTGGAAAATGACTGCATCCTCTCAGTCAGGGCATCGAAAGATTTCTGGTCCGCCTTATTGTGTTCAAGATGAGCGACAGAAGTTTTGAAGGAAGACATCTCCTTTTCGTAACTAGTAAGTCCGGAGGCTTTTGTGACTGCTTCCAGGAGTTTGGCCAGTTCTTGTCGAAGAGTGGAATTCTCTTTCTCCAAAGCCGCCATCCTTGCATTTGTTTCTTTCTCGCTCGAAGCGAATCTGGTAGCGACAGTTTTCTTGAATTTCTCCATATCATCTTGAAGCTTGGCAATGTCTGATTGCCTGTGAACTTGTCCGTTTGGTCCCAGGCCTCGAGAGAAGCTTGAAGATGATTTCCCAATGGCAGGCTGCTTCGGTGTACGGTTGCCGGAAAGACTAAGCTTAAGACTTTCAAGCCTAGAAGATAGCTGCGATTTCACAACCTGCACAACCATTGTCTTGAGCTGGTCATGTGAGTACACGTCTGGGGGAGATGCAGAAACCTGCGAACGCGACAAAGCCGCCTTGAGTTTGGTGGTCGTTGAAGCCTCCCTTTCTTCCTGAGCTCGAACCTTATGAATCAGCTCAATAAGATCCTGATCGGTGCCCGTCAGAGCCTCCAGTGTCGCAACTAATTGCTTCTCAATTCTGGAGGTCTCGTCGCTACAATTTCGATGCTCCGATTGCAACGGAGAGGCCGGTGTACCATTGTCAGGAGTTTCTTGAAGACGTTGAGCCAATCTGTCTTTCTGGACCACGTGGACACTGAATTCGCCGAATAGGCGGACTAGTTTATATAAGCTGGCCGTACTTGGTGCAATAGAACTATCGGCAACGGGAGATACGACAGTGGTAGAGGCTGGCGTAGCAAAGACGGTCGTTGCCGGCGAAGCGATCATGGGAGCGATCGGAACTGGTCCACGGCGCGGAGGTACTGATACACGGTCACCCTGGCTCCCGCTCTTAGAATCTCCGACTGGGCCTCCAGATTGGCTGCTGTGAGATGGGGTAGAGGCGGTGTTTAGCCTGAGAGGCGGTCGTGACGCCTGGTCAACAGCCGTGTTGGGGGCGCCCTTGACGTTCTCGGCCGGGCCTGCAGGCAGACGGCTGCCAGCGCTGCTGGACCTTGGGTCGGGACGACTCGTTTGCCTGTTCAGAACCCTAGAGGGGTTCCCCGAGTCCGGGGTAGAGCCTGGGCTTCTACGTATGGCCAACTGCGGGTTCTGCTTTGCAGGGTAGTCAGCTCGACTGAGCTCGACACGGCAGACGCCTGAGCATGAGTACAGCCAGGTGAGACTGTCGACGCATAGCTCCCGTTAGCTTACCTGCTCATTGGAGAATATTTTCCTGATCTTCTTGGGCTCGTGGGGGTCATGGGGTGAGAGATCGCTCACACTCCGCTTATTGCTGGCCATGGCGCGCGGTTGTAATACTTGCTGGCGCTGACGGATGTCTGTCTGTGTGGATTTATGTAAGCGGGGACCGTTGGAAGATTTCAAGCGTTCTGCTAGCTCCCGGACCGGAGACAAGTTGGGGCGGCGGGCTTGGGCCGCAAAACTCGACTGAGTGAAAGCCATGGTGAGGGGACAAATATGGCTGTGCAAGGTAGAGAGGAGAAGAGGACGGGGCGGCGAAGCATGGAAAACCATGATATGTGCTAAATGAGGAATTAGACGGACTGCAGGTGCCCTCACCACTTACCGGTGCAATTGCTCTTTGGCGGCAGCTCGCACTGGGTGTGCTCGTCGCCGACGGCGTTTGCAGGGTGACGGCGTGGGCAGCAGAGCATTGCTCCCGCTTGCAAGCTTGCGGGTGGGTTGTGGCCGAATGCTGTTGCGTCGTGCTCCAAATCCGAGCCCACGCAGCACGGGACTGCAAAGGTATTCAGGCGACGGCTGCTTGTGTAACCGGCGAAGCAGCAGGAGGCAGGCAGGAAAGAGCGCGTCGGAAGGTAGGTCGAAGAGGGGCCTGGCCAAGTGTGAACGGCGGGCAGCCGAGCTGGCTGCTGACGGTGCGTGAGAGAGCGGGCCGGGCAGGGCAGGGCCGGGCAGCGCAGGGCAGCGCCTTCGCCACAGCGTCTTGGGCCAATGGCTGCTTGCGCGCTGCCGTAGCCACCCGCTAAATAGTCAGGCGCCGTGTTGGTGCTACGTGTGCACTGCGCGCCGCGAAACGCCTCCGATCACTCGACCCGCGGCCGCTGAGCGAGTGCAAAGCCTGGCGCGCCCGTCTCGCAGGACGCGTGGGCGGGCGGAAGTAGAGAAGGGCAGCGAAGGTGGTGCTTGGGGTCGCGGGCGGCAGCTGTATTTCAAGCTTAACGACGCGCTTGGCGGGCAGCGACGCGTCGGGCCAAGCAGGTGCCGAATCGCGGCCCGCGCTTGCTTTCTTTCCCTCCGCAGCGCCAGCCCGTCGATTGTTCCGCGACGAGCAGCCGCAGCCCGCCTCAAAGAAAGGCATTCACGCCGCCAAACTCCCCCCTCCGCCATTATTTCCTGCCCGCCATGGCTGCTGTGAGTCTCCGCCGCCCTCGCAGGCCGCGTGCGCCGCAATGCTGACCGGAGTCGCAGCCCATTACCACCATCGCCGAGAGCAAAGAGCTCCGCGGCCTCAACCTCATCGCCGCCCACTCCCACATCCGCGGTCTGGGCGTGGAGCCCGACACTCTCGAGCCCAAGGCCGCCTCGCAGGGCCTCGTTGGACAGGAAAAGGCCCGGAAGGCTGCTGCTGTTATTCTGCAGATGGTCAAGGATGGCAAGATTGCTGGCCGCGCCGTCCTGATTGCTGGCCCGCCCAGCACCGGCAAGACGGCCATCGCCATGGGCATGGCCCAGTCGCTCGGTGCCGACGTTCCCTTCACCATGCTGGCCTCGTCCGAGATCTTCTCCCTGGAGATGTCCAAGACCGAGGCCCTGACCCAGGCCTTCCGCAAGTCTATCGGCGTGCGCATAACCGAAGAGAGCGAGATCATTGAGGGCGAGGTCGTTGAGATACAGATAGACAGGAGCGTCACCGGTGTAAGTCGCGCCCTACTCATGGCCGAGGTTGACGCTAACGGCGTTGGGTGTTGCAGAGCAACAAGCAGGGCAAGCTCACCATCAAGACCACCGACATGGAGACCGTCTATGACATGGGCACAAAGATGATCGACTCCATGACCAAGGAGAAGGTCATGGCAGGCGACGTCATCTCCATCGACAAGGCCTCTGGCAAGATCACCAAGCTCGGCCGCTCGTATACGCGCTCGCGCGACTACGACGCCATGGGCGCCGACACCAAGTTTGTTCAATGCCCTGATGGCGAATTGCAGCAGCGCCGCGAGGTCGTGCACACCGTTTCGCTCCACGAAATCGACGTCATCAACTCGCGCACCCAGGGCTTCCTTGCTCTGTTCTCCGGCGATACCGGCGAGATTCGCCAGGAGGTCCGTCAACAGATTGACACCAAGGTTGCTGAGTGGAAAGAGGAGGGCAAGGCCGAGCTGGTGCCTGGTGTCTTGTTCATTGACGAAGTACACATGCTTGACATCGAGTGCTTCTCCTTCATCAATCGTGCCCTGGAGGACCAGCTCGCGCCAATTGTCATCATGGCCTCGAACCGGGGCAACACCAAGATCCGTGGAACCAACTACTCATCGCCGCACGGACTTCCGCTTGATTTCCTGGACCGCACTGTCATCGTCAGCACCACGCCCTACCAAGCGGAGGAGATTCGACAAATCCTGGCAATCAGGGCTCAAGAAGAGGAGATTGATCTCTCTCCTGACGCTCTTGCGCTGCTGACCAAGATTGGCTCCGAAACCAATCTGAGATACGCAAGCAATCTCATTACCACATCCTATCTTCTAGCTCAAAAGCGCAAAGCGACCGAGGTCAGTATCGATGATGTTCAGCGAAGCTACAAGCTCTTCTACGATCCGGACCGCAGCGTCAAGGTAAGCAAGAGTCTGATTCTAATTACCCGCGCACAGCTGCTAAAACACGTTTGTAGTTTGTCACCGAGTTCGAGAAGCGCTTCATCAGCGTTGACGGCGACGTCACGCTCTCGATACCCAACGGCAGCGCTCCCGCTACCGCGACCGGCGCAAGCGGCGATGCCATGGAGCTGTCATAGACATTCTTCTCCCCAATGTCATCGTTTGTTTTAGATTCCGCGCGGCGTCCGGTGTAGGGCAAGAAAGTTAGTGTCGAAACGTCATTTTACTCTCGAACGGGGTGAGGCAATGATCAAAAAAGCTGGCGGGTGGGAAGGGGCGGCCATCACGGTGGGATTTTTGGGATTCTTATTTCTGTTTCATTCCGCCAATAGCATACTCTGAAGGCACTCGTATGCGTCGAGAGAAGAGACTTCCTATGTATCGCAATATCTTACTGAACAAGTGTTTTAGATAATCGGGTAAGCATTTCATGCGTCATGCCACCGGCACATAACTGCCAAATTCAATTGTGAATTGCGTTTCTATTTTGTCTCCCCCTCCTTTTCCGCCGCGTGAATGCAACTGTAAATTCAGGTCTATCTGCAGAATGATTCTTCTATCTAATTCCCATTCGCCCTTTCATATGAAAACTGATGGTCTAGATGAGTCAGCAGCTGTAACCTTGCTCATGGTTACTCGATGCTTTCTCTACCCCATTGTTTGGGGACCCGGTGCATCACCCGGCTCCTCACCTGGAGTGGAATGCTTTCCGCCTTCAACTTCAAATACTTGCTGACCCGTCCCTGCCCCTTTCTCTCCCTCCTCGCGACCCTCATCCCCCATCGCCGAGGGTATATTTTCACCTCCCTCCCCCTTGGCCCCGTCGTCCCCTCCATTCCCCTCGGCCGCACCGTCCGCCGGGCCCCTCCCCACAACGCCCCTCCCAAGAATCTTGAACTCAACGCCCTTGCTGCCGGGCTCCGACGCCGCGGTCCACGGCGCGAACACGACCTTCATCCACCTCCTCCACCGCCTGATCTCGACGCCGTCGCCGCGCCAGTCCTCCCGCCCATCCGCCGCCAGGCCCACCCACGGGTTCGGCGCGCTGTAGACAGGCGCCTTAAGCAGGGCGATGCGGGCGGCGAGCTGGTTGGTCCAGACGAGGCCGAGCGCGGGGTTCTTGAGTGCGGTGGCGGCGGCGGCGGCGGCGGCGGTCGTGCGCGCGTCACCCCAGCCGGTGAACCAGCGCTGTTGGTGGTCGAGGGAGAGAGGTTCCGGGGAGAGGGCGAGCGGGGGCGGAGGCGCTGGTTGCGAGGACGGCGGGCCGGGCGTGGGAGCGCGCGGTCCCCCCGGTCCCGGCCCTCCCCCTCCTCCTCCTCCAGGTTGACTATTGTGCGAGGCTGTGCGGGACGTCGTGGCACTCGCGGAAGGAGGTGGAGGAGGAGGAGGTGGTGGTGGGGCAGCGAAGCGGTCGGACACCTGGTTCGCGACGACGACGGCGACGCCGTGGGCGCGGGCGACGGAGCGCAGCAGGGCGCCCAGCTCGACGAGCATGGCGGAGCGCCGCGCCATGGCCTCGACGCCGGCGCGGCGGTCGTGCTCCGGCCGCTCGAACTCGGCGCGGTAGTTGGCCGCGACCGAGTCGAGCACGACGAGGCCGACGTCGTGGCGCGCGATGGCGACGGGGAGCTGGTAGCGCAGGACGTGGTCCTGGTATTCGAGGTCCGGGGTTTGGATGCTGAGGATGCGCTGGAGGGAGGGCTTGGTGGAGGGGGGAAGCGAGGAGAGGCGCGGGTGCTGCTGGAGGAGCTGCGTCAGGCGCGTCGTGGCGAGCGGCGCCTCGGTCGAGATGTAGAGGGCGGACTTGGAGAGACCGTGCGGCGGGGGCAGCTGGGCGGCGAGGAGCAGGGTGAGGAGGAATTGGGTCTTTCCAGCGCCGCTGTTGGAGCGTCTGCGGTCAGCACAGTTGCGTTGTTTGCCAGGGTATTCAGGCACACCTCTCCCCGGTGATCTCGGTCAGATAGCCCGTCGGCAAGCCTCCACCCAGCTCAGCATCCAGGTGCTCGTCCAGAGTGCTGACGGCACGCCATTCGGTCGCGCGCCAGCCGGTCGCCGGGCGTTCGGGCTCGAGGGACTCGGCAAGGCCCAGCTGGGCGTGGAGGGCGGTGACGATGGCCCGCTGCAGCTTGCGCAGCTCGGGCACGGGGACCTGGGCGCGCTTTGCTAGGTCTGCAGCATCGAGGGTCAAGATGTCGGTGGTGGTGACACGATGGCGGTCGAGCGAGGGCAGCAGGTGCGCGAAGTGATGGGCCGGGAATCCTTCGGGCAGGACGTGGTGGAGATCGGACATCACAGGAATCGGGTCAGCTGGGCGGCGGCAGGCCAGGCATGCCGGCACTGGACGAGGCGGGAGTGCCGCGGGCGGGCGAGTGCGGAAGAGCGGGCGGCGAGCGGCGGCGGCGGACGCGAGCGCGACGACGCGTTGGTGGGGGTTGGGCAGGCAAGCGAGCGAAGTCCGGGGGGAAAATCTGGGGAGCGTCGCGGGCCAGGCGCTGGGCGGCGTGCGATGACGTCCGGGCCAGGTTTCCGCTCACCCGCGCGCACATCGCTGCCCTCAGGATTCCTTCAACTTCAGCGGCGACCAGCGCAACACGCCGCGTGCATTCATAAGCGCCCACCACCCGGCCGCGGCTGCACGAGGAACTGCTGAGCGCCGTCTGTCGCCGCCGCTGCTGTCGCCTGCACCGCGCACAAGCTCCCGCCCGCCTGCACGCACAAGCCGGCTGACCATCGCACGCATCCCTGCCCAGTCGCATACCCGCCAGAACTTCCTCTCGTCCGTCCTCTCTCTGCCACCACTCGAGCTCCGTCGCTTCCTCGGCCTTGTTACTCTGCTCGGCGCCTTTGGCCCGCCCAGTGCCAGCAGTTCCCTTGGCCGCGCCCGCCCTCCCCGGCCCAGGCTCTGGCATTCTCCCGGCACGTGTGGGTTGGCCAGTTGCACGCTGACTTGGCTAGCTTTCTGATTAATCGGATATACCGCGCCTGGGGCTCGGCCTGCCGCTTTCGCCCGGTACGTCGTCTCTCCCATGCACGCCTGCTGCACTCCATATCTGGCGGTTCCGTCTCGCCGGGCTGCCCTGATGGCTCCCGCGCGGCGTTTCACCTGCCTCGCAAGCTCGCGGGGTCGTTGCGTGTGCTCCAGCATTTCCCCTTTCGTCCAGCCTCCCCTTGTGATAAGTACCTCGTCCACCCGAGGCCACTCCCTCGCCCTCCCTCCTCCCACTGCTCCTCCGGCTCGTCGCCGCAAGCTTCCATGCCCGCATACTGCCTCCAAGACTGCCACTACTTCTACCGCACTGCGTTGCGGGGCCTCAACGTTTCCACCTTCATCTCCCCTCTCTACGCTTGAGTACTCTAACCACTCGCTGCCATGCCAGTCCGCACCTTCCAGGCACCCACCTCCTTGAACGGCACCCTGGCCAAGGAAGTCAACGGTGCCAACGCTCCCACCATGTCCGAAACAAGTGCCGATAACCAACGCTCCGCTCAGGCTGCCAAGGAAGCCACAAATGACTTCTCCAAAGCTGATCAGAATCCTCTCGGCGCCGCGCGAAACCCGAACTCCAAGCCAGGCATCACCTTTGCCGCCCAGGATAAGCTGCCAACGCTGCCCATTCCCGATCTTGAAGCCTCGTGTAACAAGTATCTCGCCGCCCTGGCCCCGCTCCAGTCCCCCAAGGAACACCAAGAAACCCGTGCCGCCGTCCGTGACTTCCTGAAGAACGATGGCCCTGAGCTTCAAGAGAAGCTTAAGAAGTATGCCGCTGGCAAGGCCAACTACATCGAGCAGTTCTGTAAGCACGCCACCGATCCTCCATTTTACCCGTCGCTCTCGGCTAACCGGAAGTAGGGTACGATTCTTATCTGAACTTCGACAACCCCGTCGTCCTGAACTTGAACCCATTCTTCCTACTGGAGGATGACCCCACGCCGGCTAGGAACAACCAGGTCACCCGCGCTGCATCTCTGGTTGTTTCCGCCCTCTCGTTTGTGCGTGCCGTACGGAAGGAGGAGCTCCCTCCTGATACAGTGCGTGGCCAGCCGCTTTGCATGTATCAGTACTCGAGGCTATTTGGAACTGCCAGAATACCCACCGAAAATGGCTGTCAGATTGGGCAGGATCCGAACGCCAAGCACATTGTTGTCCTCTGCCACGGCCAATTTTATTGGTTCGATGTGCTGGACGACAACTCAGACCTCATCATGACCGAGAAGGACATTTCGCTCAATCTGGAAGCCATCATTGATGATGCTGCGCAGATCCCGATCCAAGAAGCCGCAAAGGGTGCACTTGGTGTGCTCAGCACTGAGAACCGCAAGGTTTGGTCTGGTCTGAGGGACGTGCTGCACAGAGATGAAGGATCAAACAACTCGGATTGCTTGAACATTGTGGACTCGGCACTGTTCATCCTCTGTCTTGATTACACCGAGCCTACCACTGGCGCGGACCTTTGCATGAACATGCTTTGTGGTACCAGCAAGATTGAGCGCGGCGTGCAAGTAGGCACTTGCACCAATAGATGGTACGACAAGCTCCAGATCATCGTCTGCAAGAACGGAAGTGCGGGGATCAACTTCGAGCACACGGGAGTCGACGGCCACACTGTCCTCCGTTTCGCCAGTGATGTTTACACGGACACCATCCTCAGATTTGCCCGGACCATCAACGGACAAGCGCCCAGTCTATGGGCTTCCAGTAGCCCAGATCCCTCAAAGCGCGACCCTGCTAGCTTTGGCGATGTCAGCACAACTCCCCACAAGTTAGAGTGGGACATGGTCCCCGAGCTCAGCACCGCCTTGCGCTTCGCAGAGACAAGGCTTGCCGATCTCATTCAGCAAAACGAGTTCCAGACTCTCGAGTTCGGGCACTACGGCAAGCATTTCATGACATCAATGGGATTCTCCCCCGATGCTTTCGTCCAGATGGCCTTCCAAGCTGCTTATTACGGCCTCTACGGGCGCATGGAGTGCGTGTACGAACCAGCCATGACTAAGATGTTTTACCACGGCCGCACTGAGGCAATCCGGCCTGTGACGGAAGAGTCCGTTGAGTTCGTGCAGACGTTTTGGAATGACAATCCTGCAGCCGACAAGGTCGAAGCACTTCGCAAAGCGTGTGAGAAGCATGTAGCTATCACCAAAGAGTGCGCGAAAGCTCAGGGCCAAGACAGACATTTGTATGCTCTGTACTGCATCTGGCAGCGTCAGCTTGACGAAGAGGGTTCATACACGGATGGTGCAAGCTACACCGATTCACTTCGCGATTCTAGTGGCAGTCCAATAGGGTCGGAGCAGATTGTCGGCAGCCCCGGTCGCAACTCCATGCTTTCGGAGGAAGGTTCTATCTCCACCGGCCCAGCTGTTCACCATGTCGAGCATAGGATGCCTTCGCTCTTCGCCGACGCCGGTTGGGATCGTTTGAACACGACCATCCTTTCGACCTCGAACTGTGGCAATCCTTCGCTCCGTCAGTTCGGCTTCGGCCCTACCTCTGGTGATGGATTTGGTATCGGATACATTATCAAAGACGGATCTATCTCCATATGTGCCAGCTCCAAGCATAGGCAGACTTCCCGTTTCATCGACGCAATCGAGGCTTACTTCTTGGAGATCCGCAAACTTCTCCGTCAAACGCGCCGCCGCGGTGCTTCAGCAACAAAGGGCGCCAGTCGTGCACGGGAAGCGGAGGAGCAGCAAGAGCAGATGAGTGCAAGCCGTATCAAGAGCCGCGGCCGTAAGATACTCGGAGAGCCCGGTAGCAAGGCCGGCGCACAGACGCCAGCAGCAGACAGCATAGTGGAAAGCGACGACGAAGGCCTTGGCGGATGTGGGTCCCCCTCCTCCTCTTCCCAATCTCATTCCCCTTCTTCTGTTTCTCCTCCTTCAACCAACACTTCCCCTTCATCATCATCGACCCCGCCTCCTTGCACCTGCCGCGGTGGACAGGGTGGAGAAAGCGATGCCGCCGGGAGAGAGCGCTCCTGCTCCTTCCATGACGGCCTGCCTACGCCGCCGAGTTCGCCGTTCCAGAGCCCGCTGAAGAGAGAGATCGAATGTTCGCCGAGAGTCACGTTGCCAGCGAGTTTGGTCAAGCGCACTGTGGTTAAGCGACGGCAACCGCAGGCTGCCTTTTCCGATCTTCCTGCGCTTTGATTTCGTTCCACACGTGAAGTTAGAGACTGTTTCTCCTTCCTTAGATCAGATTTCTAGACTAGAGCTTTGTGCTTTAGCCTGTTTCTTTTCTTGTTCGAACTTTGGAAACCCTCGATGTATCCTTTCTCTCTCTCTTCAGTAGGCGCCTCTGGGTGTTATGGTGTCCTTTATCGGCGGCGGCGGTGGCTCTGGCAGGCTGAGGCGGTCTTTTCTTCCCCTCACACTCCACCAATTTGAAATCATGTATCTCCTTTTGCTAGTCACCTCTTCATTTTCTGTTTTTTTCTCGTTTTTCTTTCCCCTCAAGAAAGTCACATGCTTATTATCCCTCTCACATCTAGACGGCTTCTTCGACTCTGGCATGCTGCAAGCTGCCCTCAAGGCAAAGCACGAGCAGCAAGACGCTCTGCTGCAGAGCGACAACAAGGAGGTTGTCAGGAGGAATATCGGGAGGAGGTTGAAGCTGGCGGATTACTGATGGTGGCGGGAGTGAAGGGGAGTAAGGATGTAGAATGTGTGCTGATGGCGGCCGAGGATGTACGTATGGGACGTACTTTTTGTAAAGCGTTGGTGGTATATAGGGGCATCAGTGGAGTCTAGCGTCGCAGTCATGTGCTGGTAGTTCTTAATGCAGCGACAATCGTTGTAGTGTCTGTAATGCGGTCTAGAAACTGTGTATCGTCTGAGCGGTTGGGGTGAAGTATCTCCACCGTTCGATCTTTTCATGTCAACCCACACGCTGTGAGCTGTCTCTTTGTGACGAGCCATGTGATTTCCTGCAATTTTCAACCCCGGACTGCGCCGCTAAGAGCGAAGAGCGCGTTTCTTCAATGAAGTTGACATGATTAAGTTTGTATCCTTGCAAATTGTTCTTACCCTTCGAATAGTCATTTCGCCACAAAAAAGAGCCATCCTAGCAGAGCCGACCTCAACTAAAGGACACCCGAGCGATTAGGTATGGACACGAGCCTTCATGTACCTACATATGAACAAAAATGAAAAAACGAACACTCGGTTTTCTGGAGATAGGGTGGCTGGGGCCATAGGGGAAGGGGATGCTGGAATATTTGAGGACGATGGCTGGCGTGGGGTAGAGCGTACCTTTGTAGGCCCGGCGGCCAGGTGGAAGGAGCAGAGGTTGGAGGATGAAAAAAGGACGGATGACTAGAGAAGATGTGAAGCGGATGTGTTGTTGGCGCGCTGTTCGAGGAGTGGCCGGCAGCGCCCTCCGTAAGGAACTACGTGGTTAAGTTTACACGCATCATACATCTCCTGAGCCGCTCTAATGGGGCTGATGCTGGACAAATACCACGGGAAACCCCGGCTCGAAGAAGGGAAAATTAGCAAGTGTGCTGGTTCGGCGACATGTTTATCTCTCTCTTTCGCTCATTTGCGTCGTTTTCGTCCATCTGGCTCTCGGTCGGCCGATGCGCCACAATGAACGAAAAGAGCTGATTGCCTGTTTTACAGGCGATCAGAAACAACCTTGTTTATGTGGTATATCTAACCTTTTGCCTTAGTGGCCCAGCGCCTGCCATCACGGCCGACTCTGAGTGGCTTGAAAGGATGTTGAAAAGTGTGGATTTGTGACTATTCAGGGGCCGGCCGCTGGGACCTTGACTGTTGAATTATGGCTAACCCTACTACATACATACCACAAAAGCGGGCTAATTTCCTAACAAGCTATAGAAGACCGAGTGACCAAGCCAGTACTGAGAGCGGATAAGGGTCTACAGGGGGCCCTGGACCAGCCGAAGCTCTTCGGCAGGCCGGCTTTTTCACAACTCGCAGGGACAAGAGTACTGCAACGCAAAGCGAGGCACACATCGGGCTGGGAGATGCCGAACTGAGCTATCATTCCTATATGGCACCTACGCATAAAGGGCAAGATCCTTGCCCGTCTCCGCTCCGCCGTGCTCCCGTGCCTCGTCAGCGCCAAGAGCCACCGAGCTTTCAAGGTCGCATCAAAAAGTAAGCACACCAGCCAATGAGAATCATCTGACTTGAGAAGGCCGTGTGATTGGCAGTCAGCCGCTTGCCAAGCTATGTTGGATCTGTGCTTGATGACAGCCATTGTCGACGGTCTTGGCCACCGTGTCTTGAGGACTGTGCGAGCAAAGCGCTTATTTTGCCATCACACAGGCTACCAGGGACTCTGCGACAGTGCCGCGACCATTCTATTCGCACCGAGGTACATCGGCGCAAGTTACTGTGTTCTTGTTCCTGGAATTGTGGTCGGCATTGGCTGGCCGTGGATCAGTCAGCATACCATGTGCCGCATTTCAGTTTCTCTGCTGCATCAATTGCCTCCTTTCAGGCGCGCATGCCACGCTCCTGGCCGGCAGGCTCATAAGAGCCTCGGAGGATTCGACATCCCTCCGTCGAAGATGTGTTTTGCCAAGTCAATTCCATGGCTGCAGGCCTCGTAATCACGTCGGATCAACCATCTTGGAGTTCTCATACAGAGGGAGCGCATAACGAGCCCAGCCTTGTGGCCGCCTTGGTATACTCACACCCGGCCTTGTATGCTGAGTGTTGCCATTGAAGTCCAGAACCGCCGTTAAGTGTATACGGTACGACTTTTTCCCTTTTGGCTCTAGTGGGCCCTGAGCCTTACGCAATGGCCAAGGCACGAGCTGAGTGCCGATGTCAACAGCGACAGAGGTGTCAAGCAGGGTTCTCGAACGCGGGACCTTGAGCCATGGTGCGGCGGCGGGTGACGGCAAGGTGTGACTAGAAGGGCGACTGTGCAACCAAGCTCTTACCAAAGGTCACGGCGTTCCGACCAGGCTGATCCCAAGAGACTTCCCCATACAGAAAGAGCTTGATCGAGGTTGGCAGCGCCCGTTGTTTCAGGCATGGCGCCAATACCGTTGTTGGCGTTGGTGGCGATGGCGACACGCTGATGAAACCCATCCGGGCGGCCCGTCTCGATGGCGGCCTGAGGACGCACTTTCCGCCCTTGCTTCAGTCCAACATCCCCAGGGCCGAGATGCCCAGAACAGCGAAGCACATTCAAAACTTCTTGGAAACCCTCTTGTCGTTCTTGTATCTGCTTGGCGATGCCGAAGAGCCGACCCCGCTTCGGACGCTGAGTGTGGGGAAGATGCGCGAGAGCCGACTGAGCTGTTGCCGCTGGCCGTCGTCACTTCAACCACGATGGAAGAGCACCGCAGCTTCGACGGCTTTGCCATTCTTGCCCGCCCTGTTTTAGAAACGCCGGTTTTCCTCAAGCGCAAGAGCTTCCGCCTAAGCTGCCAGGATGATTCCGATGGATGTTGCCGGCGGTTGCAGGGAGCACCACTGCAACTTGCTTGTGCGGCACCTCAGGTACACAATGGGCCGCCCGTCGACTCAAGACGCCAAGACTACCAGTGGAAACTTGAGCTGAAAGCCGCGTCGGCTTGGCAGGAGGCTCGAAGGGCCAGGGTTTGCCCACTGGGTCTGGGAGCTGCCGCCCTTGGCATTGCGCCGCCCGGGTCGCTCTACGCCGGAGAGGCACCCAACCGGCGCATGCATCGTGGAGAATCTCACCCATCACGGACGGCAATCCTCAAACAGGACACCTCTTGTCGCCAAGCTTTTGTATGCCCGGACGAGACACACGGGGCGGGAGGAGGAGGTCGAGAGGGGGAGAGAGGGCGGCTTCACTACATCATCACTTTCGAAATCTCACCAACATATAAGACCTCGGTGGGTGCCGTCGACATTCCTCTCATCCACCATCAGCATCTCCTACCTCCTCCTCTTCTTTTACCAGAGTTCACGAGCAGGCCTCACTCTTTGCTCCTCCCTTTTTCGATTCTACGGAGTTTGATACTTCCTTCCATTCCACATAACCCTTCTTTTTTTCCTTTCCCATTTTCCTTTTTTCCATCCAACCACCGCAAAGATGCGTTTCGGACTCGCCACCGCTGCCCTTCTCGCGGCTTCTGCTCACGCCGCCCCCAGGCCCAACGGCGGCAGCAACCGCAGCAGCAGCCGCGTCGGCGCCGTCGAGCGCCGCGCCGCTCTCGAGGCGCGCAATGAGGTCTCCAACCCCCTCGCAGGTGACCTCAACCAGAAGACCAAGCGCTGGTTCACCCTAGCCCCTCGTGAGGAGGCTGCTCCTGCCGAGGGAGAGGCTGCTCCCGCTGAGGGCGAGGCTGCTCCCGCTGAGGGCGAGGCTGCTCCCGCTGAGGGCGGCGAAGAAGCCGGGCTCAACGGGGCGGGCGAGGGAGCGGGCGAGGGAGCGGGCGTCGGTGCCGGCGTCGGTGCAGGTAAGCAGACAACAACATCTCTAGCCCCTTTCCAGGCTTTGGAACGGGCGCGTCGTCGTGACAGTCTCAAACTAACTCGTCGACTTAATAGGCGTGGGCGCGGGCGTCGGGGCGGGAGCGTCTGGTGAGTTTCCAACGGCCGGCACTGCGCCTACGGCCGGGCGCGGAGGCCAATCCGTCCCGGGCACGCCGGGCACGCCCGGCTCGCCAGGGTCGCTGGGAAGTGTTGTTGCTGACGGTTCGACAGCTGAAGGCGAGGGCGCGGCTGCGGAGGCGAGTGGCGAAGGAGAAGCGAGCGGAGAGGGCGAAGCCAAAGGAGAGGGAGAGGGCGAAGCGAAAGGCGAGGGGGAGGGTGAAGCGAAAGGAGAGGGAGAGGGTGCCGCTGCTGAAGGAGAGGCCGCCGCTGGTGGCGAGGAGGCTGCTGGCGGCGATGGCGGAAAGGGTAAGCTACATCTGCATGGTCTCTTGATCCAGCATTTTGCTGACGGTTCGTTGCAGGTGGTGCAGGCGGTTCTGCTGGAGAGGGAGGCGAAGGCGGCGAAGGTAAGCATTCCCAAAGCACGTGCTCAGCACGTTCGAGGAACGTTTAATAATAAGGCCAAGGAGGCAAAGGTGGTGCTGGTGGCGGCGCTGGCGGCGAAGGTGGAGAGGGTAAGCTTGACATTTGAGCCCTTTCTTTGGACGCATTTACTGATCGCCTCTAGGCGGCAAGGGCGGCACTGCCGAGGAGGGCGGCGAGGGTTAGCTCTAAACTCATCCCCTGGTTTGAGCACTTCAACTGACTTCATTACTCTAGGCGGCAAGGGCGGATCTGGCGGAGCCTACGGTAAGAATCACCTATCAAGTCTCCTACGTCTTCCTACTAAACCATCATAGGCGGGGGTGAAGCTGCAGGCGAAGGTGCCGCGGCGGGCGAAGGTACCGCGGAGGGAGAGGGGTCTACAGAAGGAGAGGGATCCGCCGAAGGCGAAGGATCTGCCGAGGGCGGAGAAGCTGAAGGTGAGTCCGCAGTGCCCTGTCCTACACGTTCATTTTTGACCAGTGGCTAGCAGGTGGCGAAGCTATGGCTGGCGAGGGTGCTGGCGAGGGTGCTGGCGAGGGTGCTGGTGTCGGAGCCGGAGTCGGAGCAGGAGTCGGAGCCGGTGTTGGGGCTGGCGCAGAAGGTGGCGAGGGTGGCGAAAGTTCTGAGGGAGGCGAGAGCTCCGAGGGAGGTGAATCCTCTTCGGGCGGCGAGTCTTCTGAAGGTGGGGAGTCTTCTGGAGAGTCCTCTGAGGGCGGTGAGTCCTCTGAGGGAGGCGAGAGCTCCGAGGGTGGTGAATCCAGCTCGGAAGGTGAATCCAGTTCCAGTCCCGAGGGAACCACGGAGGCCAGCGAGACTCCTAGCGGCGGCGAGGCGCAGGCAGCAGGCCAAGGCAGCTCCAACCTCATCACTGCTGCTAGCGTCAAGAACAGTGCTGGTAAGACTACCGCCTACGCTGGCTGGTCCCTTTTCATTGGAGCCGTTGGCGTCTATGCCCTGCTCTAATCTACTAGAGAACTCCTGGAGATGGTTTATTTCTTTACTTTAGATACCTGTTTCGCTTTGTTCTCAAGCAAGCAAAATTTGAATGCCCACTTCTATTTTCCCCTTCGACTTTGAAACCTACAGTTGTTATAAGTAAGCCTTGTGTGGGATGCCGTACTAGAAGATATCGATTGTTCTTGCTAAAACTGGATCTTATTCATCATATAAAGCCAACCTGATTGTCTCATTTACGCTCGTGTCCTGTTTTAAAAGACCAGCAACGGACCTACCCGACGACCTGATCCGTGTTGTAGCACCACAACCCCTGACCTCTTGGTTCTGAAAGGTCTCGCACTTCGTCCATTTTACTTTTAGATTGGCTATTAAGCGGTGGAAGCCGTGCGATTAACGATACCGGCCTTGGTCTCGCGTCATTGCCAAACTGAATGGCGGTGTTTCTTTTTTCTTTTTTTTTTTTTACGCCAACATGGTCACAAGAAACCTACACGTATCTTATGCCAGAAGCACTGACGGTTTTTTTCTTCTGTTCTGCCGTTTAAATGTATCGAAGGCTCATGAGAGACTGGTCAGGGCTAGTATTCGGGCTTCGGCGGACTCTTGAACTGTAAAATAAAATACTCGATCCCGCAGGAACCCCCACATCCCGAACATATTTGTTGTCTCACCGACATGCTTTTGCATCCTCCATAGGACCTTGCGAAAACCAAAACATGCCAAGCCACCACTGTGGGCCCAATAAACCGGCATGCCCAGCCACATCATGCCACCACAGTGACCTTGACCCTGGACTAAAGCATAAGTGCAACTTCCATTAGTGCCTATACTCCTGTGGAAGCTGCACAAAAGGGGTTTCCAATCGGGAAAGTTGCACCTGGATTTCATCATGAGGGTAATCAGAGCTCGAGTAAATTTGATAGGTAGTACAGCGCAATCAGTCACCTCGGGCATTTACGAGTGTGCTCCGTAGAACCATCCCTTACTACGGAGGCATGACTTTTGCTGTTGGAGAGGAGCATTCGAAGCACAATGCGGGCTTAGGGCGGTGAGCAAGCACCAAAGTATGTTTCACGGATATCAACGGAAAGCCTGCACGATTCATCAAAATTGCCTGATTGGGTTTAAGGTATGACCGCCCGGTAATGCCGAGCTGAGTTGGCGATGCAAAGAACGCGTGAACTAGTTTCGGATGGTGGTCGCAAGTCTCGACTGGCGCCTACAGTGGCGGTCTGTTGCTAATTAATGACAGTGGACTGACACCGAACACGTCCGGATTCTGGGTATATAAAGGGTGGAGGCAGTACGAGTTGGATGTTCATCATCTTCATCATCAGCAACAGCAGCAGCAGCAGCAGCAATTACTTCTATTCAAGAGCCATCAGCACTTCCTGGAGAAGTCGCGCCTAACACCAAACCCAAAATGTCTGAGATCAACGTCATTGCTGTCGTCACCCCCAAGCCCGGCCAAAAGGCTGTGGTAAGTTACCCCTCAGTAAACCTTGACCAATAGTCGTTCATTGAAAATGCCAGACGCTCGAGGGTTTCTCGCGTCTTGCCGCCGATGTTGAGAAGAATGAGCCCGGCTGCCTCATTCACCGCATCCATGAGACCGAAGAAGGCGAGCTCGTCATATTCCAGCGGTAAGTAGCCACCTTTTCAGCCATTCTTTGCTGGAGCTTACTGGAATCACAGCTTCAAGAACAAGGAAGCCGCCGAGGCCCATCGTAAGGCGGACTACGTCCAGAAGGCCATTGAGGCTTCCAAGGCTGCTGGAGACCTAGCTCAGGAGCCTTATTTCAAGGTTTTTAGCGGCAACCCTGTCGCTGGCTTCGGTCCTCGTTAAGTCACCAATGAGTGCATGGATGGAGTCTGTACGCACGCCTTTTTACTTGATAGCCAAAGTTTGCGTCCTGAATATAGAACTCCTTGAAGCCACACTGTCTATACCCTAATGCGTTCTATGAATGTGCAATCCCAATTCCCTGTACCTCTCCTAATGCAAGAAAAAGAAGACATCCAATATACAAAATCTCGCTGCAGTAGTGGAAACCTAAATACGATCCTATAGTCGAATCTGAAGAATGCGCCCCGAGGAGACGAATGGAAACCACAAAGACTCTTAAATCGTGGGAGCCCATTGATTCACCCGGACCTCGCGTTCTTCGATTCCCTTCCCGTCGCCCTCATTCACTTCCTGTGCCCTGCAACTTCGCTTCACTCGCCCAAGCACCCTCCCTCCACCACCACAGCCCCGCAAACACGGCACCGGGCCCGACCAACACCTGTCCACCTACGACCGCCGCGGCAGCCACCAGCGCCTCCTTCGTCGTGGCCCACCCGTTCCTCCTCAGCTCCCACACGTTGTACAGACACCACACCGCCAGCGCCAGCACCGCGAAAAGGCAGTCAAACTTCAAAAACACGAACAAGTGCTCCTCCCACCTCGTCGTCGACGCAACCCAAGCCTCCAGCGGACTCGGCAGCTCGCCGAAGATGTGCGCGAACGTGACGCTCGGCACCGACGACAGAGCGACGTGCGCAACGAAGGTGACGTGCGCGAGGGCGCACAGCCAGAACGCGACGGCG
Organism: Macrophomina pseudophaseolina; assembly: GCA_022204955.1. Lineage (NCBI taxonomy): Eukaryota > Fungi > Ascomycota > Dothideomycetes > Botryosphaeriales > Botryosphaeriaceae > Macrophomina > Macrophomina pseudophaseolina. The sequence goes on from JAJJID010000154.1 coordinate 52,094, forward strand.
AAGGCGTGGCGCAGCGGCGCGACGTCCTGCTTCTTGTACATGGCGAAGGGGGTGGGCGGGTTGGCGGATTCGAGGACGAGCTTGCCGGCGTGGACGAGCAGGCTGACGTAGAGGGGCGCGAACTGCCAATGCGCGATGATGGACTGGTGAGTGGAGGCGTTGTTGTAGGGGAGGAACATCAGGATGGTGGGGACCGCGTAGCCGAGGAGGGTGGCGGGCAGGAGCGATTGGGCGGCCTGTCGGAAGGTCGTCGCGTTAGTCTTTATTCCTTTTCGTATTTCTTTCGTGTGTGTTTTTTTTTTTTTTTGGAGGGGGGGAGTGTGTGTGGGGGAGTGCCTCTTCTGGGGAGACTGGGGGTTTACTAACTGCGAGGGGCACTGTGCGATTAGCTGCGCGAGTGTACAGACCGCGAGATGTGGTCCAGGTGCCGATGAGGAAGTAGAGAGGGGCCATGACTCCGATGCCCTGGAAATTGAAGGCGACGCCAAAGATGGCGGGACTGCAGCAAGGGGGCAGAATTGTTAGTTTCGTTCACTTTCGGTTTGACTAAAGGTGTGGCGTCTTACAGGGAGAGCAGAGTGACTTGAGTGCCATTGCGCCAGCTTTCCGCAAACCATATTAGGACGATTGGGAAAAGGATGCTTAGCAAATATCCGAATTGAAGAGTATGGGAGGGATCGACCCCCGCACAGGAATCACTGAAAGTGGCTACGATCAGCGAGAGGATCCAATCAAGGGCCGGCAAGCCCGTGTAAACGGTCTTCAACGGCGCGCCGTGGAAATCAGCGATGGTGCTGAGGAGTTCGAAGTCTAAGCTCATTGCTTTCTTGGCGGCGGTGCAAAGGGCTGCGAAGGCCACGGCAGCAATGATCAGGGAAGGCTTGCCACTGACACCCAATGGCTTCGCTGGGCGTTCGTCGTGGAAAGGCTCGAAGCGAGGTCGCTTTGGCATAGGAAACATGGGTAGCCGTTCGGCTGGGAGTTCAGCCACGGCAAAGTTTTCGAATGTTCCTTCGATGCCTGTGAGGGGGACCACCCGGTTGGCTAGGAAGTCGAGGAACGGAGTTTCCAGAGCCATCAAACTCTGTTGTTTGTGGCCAGCTTCCACCATCTGTGATACACGCTCCCGGCGGATATCTTGGGTCTTTTGGAATGCAGCAGTTATGTTCTCGTCCGAGGGACTTGCTTTCTCCGGCAGTGCTTTGATCATATTGATGATCTCAGTGGCAAGAGTGGCCGCGGTTTCAATGGCACTGTTACCACCTTGACCGGAAATCGGGTTGAACTGGAGGTGGTTATTGTCAGGTACATCTGAACTGGATCACATGGCTGCTAAACATGGACACTTACTTTGTGCGACGCATCGCCGATGGTGATGATCCTTCCGAAGTGCCATTTTGTGAAGACAAACTCTGGAAGAGCTGTCAGAATGGCCGAAAAATGGTTTTTGTAGAGATCCCCGAAAGTGATATTCCCCTCAATGGGGTCGTTCCAGTACTTTTCCGCTACTGCCTTTTTTTGCTCCTCGCTAAAGCGGCGGGGAATCTCATCTTCCATCCCTCGAAGAGTCTTCTCGTTCTTGACGAAAAGAAACCAGTATATACGGCCACCGGGCCCGTCAACTACCAAATAGCTGTGGTTGGGACCCAATACGGTGTGGGAAGTAGCTCTGCTGAAGCCGGGAACGGGGTTCGATATACCGAACATGCAGGTGTAGTCACAAGGCACGCCTGGGTATGTCAGCCTGGACTGATGGATCTAATGATTCGTGGTACTTACTTGTCTGATCCGACTTCGGGAAGTAGCCCGGAGAAAGCTCATCTCCAAGACGCCACATCTCCTTCCTGACGGTGCTATGGATGCCGTCTGCACCGACAAGGATATCTCCGGTGTACGTTGACCCATCCTTGGTGGTGACCTGGACACCGTTTGCTAGTTGTTTGACCGTAACAACCCGTTTATCCACGAGGACCTTGGATTTGTCTTTTAAGTGGTTATAGAACACTTCGAGTGCCATCTGACGATCAATGAAGATCAGCTCGTAACCGTGCCTGGGGAGGTATCTTAGTCAGTATAGAGCTCACATTTCCTGCTGTGGGACAGCACTGACCTTGCAATAAAGTGCTTGCCCGCTTGTTCGACTGTACTGAGAGCAATGCCTTGTGCGGACTTGAAAAACATATCCGAAACCCTCTCGTCGAGCTTTGCTTGTATGTCGTCATAACAACCGATCTGGTCGAGGATGCGGCATCCGTTGGGGAAAAATCCAATGCTGGCCCCCACCTGAGGGGCGATCTCGGGGTAAGCCTCGAGGACAAGGAAGTCGACGCCCAGTTGTTCCAGAATGTTGGCGAGCACCAGGCCTGCAATACTTCCGCCAGCTATCAGGACCTTGAAGTTGTGAGTTGCCATATTGGGGGTTATGTGAGAGCTTAATCGAGATAAAGTTCATGCAGTGAGCAGCGATGAATGCAGGATAGGCGCATGAAGCCAAACGAAGATTGAGTTTGCCAAAATGCAGAGGCTGGCGCAGGGCCATATATAAATCCCTCCGGAATCGCCATTGCGTGGCAACCTCACAGGAACATGCCCGTAATCCTAGTGCGTACCTCGTCTGGTGGGTTTATTGCCGGGGCCCCTGACCGCCTGTCGCCGCTTCCCTCCGGAAAGCCGGGAAATATACACCCGCACGATATGTAAACGGACATCTTGACGACACTAGTAGCACTATAAGGCATGCGAAGCTAATGCAGCCTCGTATCTCTCGACCAGGTTCGGCGTAGGTTTCACTGCACCGCCGTGTTGGTCGTTGGCTCCAAGCAGAACGTCAGCAGTACATTCGGCCCGAGATGCAGGCCAAACCGCCAATCTAGGCAATTAATTGCACAAACTCGAGCTTAGGAGTGGCTGAGGCTGGCAGCGGGAAGGAGGTGGGGGAGGAGGGTCACCAGCGCACTAATGCAATGGGCGCGGTAGCCACTCACGCAAAGAACTACACCATTCTATCCTTCATCTTGTCTAACACATACATTGCATTCAAAGGCCAGTCCGGCTTGTAGAAACTTCATAAAGGTCTGAATTTTGCATAATGCTTCATTACATAGGGAAGCAAAAATGAGAGCATCACGAGGACGAGACATGAAGGCGCAGCGTGGCACTGCAAGGGATACGCAAGATCCAAAGCAGTCGTCCTTAAGACTTGCTGTTTCCCTAGCCATTGAGAACATGGTTCTCCTGGTGCCAAAAGTGGATAATCTTGCATTGGGAAATTGCCAGGCATTTAATGCTTCAGAGGACGGTCTTGAATACGCGCGGAGAGTTGAAGATGTCATCAAAACGCAAATTTGATTCCACTTTCGGAACCATCGCATATAGATGACTGCTTCGACTGGCCAGAGACTATTTGTTGGAGTTCATGAAGAAATCGAACTTTCAGGCTTGAATTTGGAGAGCTAATGAATGTCGAGCGGTGGGAGTTCCACGCCGAAGATTCCTGCTTCAGCTCCGAACAATGTGTGCGATCGTGCCTGTCTATGCAATATCTGGCTAGTTTCATTTCTGAGGATGAGCGCTGTGCCTCAGTATATTGGTGGGACAGTAGTGGCGCCGTCTGGAAGCCGGACCACAGCAGAGCTGATGAGTCGCAAGGTGCAAGTAGGAGTGTGGTGTTGATAACCTTCGACAAGGTCACGTGAAGGGCCGGGGCGGGCGCGGGCTTGGCGGGCGGACCTACGCAAGTGCAAGTGCCTGGAGCTCCAACACAACACCTCTGCGGCTGATACTGCTCTCCGCCCATCCTTCCCGCCACCTTCTCCTCTAATACCCATTCCGCCTCTTCTGAGTTTGCTGCAGCTCGCCCGGCTCCGTGCTATCTGAACAACCCCGCCATCCGGTCACGCACACCACCTCCACCATGTTCATCGCGCGCTCGGAATACGGTAAGCTCCCGCCATCCCAGAGCTTGCCAGCAGCTGCTAACTACGCCGACTCCACACAGATCGTGGAATCAAGTAAGAACATGGCCATTGTCGGTCCCGCCCGAGCTTCCGCTGACCGATCGCCAGCACCTTCTCCCCGGAAGGTCGTCTGTTCCAGGTCGAATACTCGCTCGAGGCCATCAAGCTCGGTTCGACCGCGATAGGCGTACGTACCCCTCCCATTCCGCGCGCACAGCCGCCCCCCCACCTCCCAACGAACTTAAAACACGGCGTCTGACAAAGGCCATCAGGTGGCGACGGGCGAGGGCGTGATCCTGGGCGTGGAGAAGCGCGTCACCAGCACGCTGCTCGAGACGTCGTCGGTGGAGAAGATAGTCGAGATCGACCGGCACATCGGGTGCGCGATGAGCGGCCTGCAGGCCGACGCGCGCAGCATGATCGAGCACGCCCGCGTCGAGAGCCAGAACCACGCCTTCCACTACAACGAGCCGCTGCGCGTCGAGAGCTGCACCCAGGCCATCTGCGACCTGGCCCTGCGCTTCGGCGAGGGTGCCGAGGGCGAGGAGAGCATCATGAGTCGCCCCTTTGGCGTCGCCCTGCTGATTGCCGGCTACGACGAGGATGGTCCCAGCCTGTGAGTTTTTCTTTTCTGTTTTTCCCCTTTGGGCAGCCCAGGTCGAGCGTGTCTTGCTGATTTCGCTCCGCACAGCTACCACGCCGAGCCGTCGGGCACCTTCTACAGATATGACGCCAAGGCCATAGGATCGGGTTCGGAGGGCGCGCAGGCCGAGCTGCAGAACGAGTTCCACAAGTCGCTGACGCTGCCTGAGGCCGAGGTGCTGGTGTTGAAGACGCTGAAGCAGGTCATGGAGGAGAAGCTGGATTCCAAGAACGTCCAGCTGGCCAGCGTTACCAAGGACAAGGGCTTCAGAATCTACACGGATGAAGAGATGGCCGAGGTTGTCGGCAGGTTACCCACGAACTAAGATGGAGGGGAAGGCATGAATGGGCTATGAATGGGCGTTTGCTGTAGCATAAGAGCGGCAAAAATTAGAAATGTCGGTACGACGGACCTCAATGATCATCTCATGAAGATGTTGCCTTGCCCCAGAATCGGGGGACTCGAGGATGCGCATAAGCAGATGGTCGGTTTGTGCGAGCTGGGTCTTCCAAGTCTTGCAACAAGCAGATACATGCCAATGGGAGCCGAGGACATCATTCTGGTGAATATGAATATTCAGAGTTGCGTGCTCACGAATATGCAATTGCCCGGAACGTGCCTACCGCTCCACAGGTGACCATGAGTGCACTGGCGAGCCGCAGACAAATGACGCAAGGAAAAGTCTATTCGTCGCGGATTCTGGCGACAGGTGTTGTACAGCCCACTGGACGTCTATGGTACAGCAGTTTGTCCTGCGGGCACAGAACCTCTTTCTCATTCCTTCTACCCACGCTAACCCCACTACTACTCACTCCCCCAAATGTAACATCCTCTTCGCAAACAAATCCCCCCCGTTCCACAAGGCTCCGTTGTAAGCAGTTTAGAAAGGGTTGTCCTCGGGGGCGATCTCGACGTTGAAGTAGCTGCCGAGAATGGGAACCTTCTTCATGATGTCCTCGCGCACGCGAGGCACCTCGGCGAAGAAGAAGAGGGCGAAGACGCCAGCGACGGCACCGAAGCCGGCGGCGGTAGTGCCGCTATATTGCGAATTGAAATGTTAGCGGCGCGCCCTGGCTTGCCTTCTATCCGGAAATCCACCAAGGCATGTTTTCGAAGCACAGAGGGGAAGAGTGTAGCGGAGGACGTACTACTTGGCGGCCTGCCTCAGGCTGATGCCGTGGAAGTGCGGCTCGGTGGCGTACCTATTTTACCCGGGGAGAATGTTCGTCAGCACTCGAGAGGTTTGGGGGGATTGGTCGGCCGGGGTGGCATAACGCACTTGGGGCCGAAGGGAGACTTGTAGGTCTGGTAGTTGGGGCGCTGGTTCCAGGGCTGGATGCCGTGGTTGAGGGCGGTAAGACGCGAGGGGTCTGGCCGGACGGACTGCGATGTCGCGAGGGTAGCTTGCCGTCAGCGCTGCTGTTTCTTCTCTCTTCCTGCCATCCGCCTCGCGATTTTTCCTTCTCGCGGGCGTGCCGGGGGACCAATGGGTGTGCGCATACCATTGTGAATGTGTGTGGATCTCGGCGTGGGCGGACGGTGCGGAGAGAAGCGACTATGCGGGCGTAGGTGACGGCGAGATGGAGATGATGCGCAAAGGTGATGTTGAGGTTGGCCGTCCGGATGCTTGGCTTGGCCTCTCCCCGGCAGCGCCCGCGGCCCCCGGCCAATCAGCGGCCCGAAGTTTCCAGAGCGCAGCATAATTTTCTCTTCGTCGCGTTCGTCTCCTCCATCCTCCTTCGTTCCACTTTCTGCGTACGAATTTCGACCCAACGAGGACACGAGATGGGGGCACCAGACTCCATCGCGGCGGCACCGCCGGCAGCGGCTCGCCTGCTGATGCCGCGCGGATGAGGATGATGAACCTCTATCTGCTTTGTTGGCAGCGGCCGCTGCCGACACCGCACGTGTCGACACGGATGACTTTGCAGCGTTGCAGCGTCGGTGGGCATCGTGTCATCCTACTAATCCGTTTAGTCAAGGCAGCAGAGGCTGGCCTTTCATCTGGGCTGGTCCGATGACCTGGCAGGGCCCCGGGCTCTTGCAACCGCGGCGGAGGATTTTCACGCTATAGGCAGGTTGTACGGCGCAACAGCATCAAGGTATGCAGCTTATTGTTTCCTCTCTTTCTGCGAGCAGCCCATCTTCCATGATGACAAACTTTACTCAGCTCACTCCGAGTCAAGCTATGCGGATAACCATCCTAATCCAATTGTTCCTTCTGACCTTTCAAACATCACTCGCCAATTTCATGCAAACCTCTCTGGCGATCTCGATCACTGACGTCAGTCAAGGTGTTTAGGATGAGCGATATAGCCCAGCGTATGCCACCGTCTCGCTATTGGCGGCTGAAGCGTGGGATGTTTTTTAAGGGCGAAGGAGAGTTCCGTAGCAGCGGCAGGCCGGGAAAAAGCAATACATGCCTTTCTTCAAGCACATGCGAGCAATCACCGTGAACAGCCGTCGGGCGCCTATCGGCTCCTGCCATGGCCCCTGATGCGGTCTCATGCATCCGCGACTTGGGGGCGTGACTCGGCATCCGCGCAGGCGATCTCCTGCTGCCGCTGCCCCGAGGTGGACGGAGCTGTTCGCCGTCTTGCCCACGTCTTGGGGCGCGGGGACGGCGGAGGGCTGCTCCGCGCTGGCACGCACGAGGCGGGCCCATGGAGAAGCCGATGATGCAACGCGCGAAAGCAAGATCAGAGTGTTGCAGGCTGCATGTGACCATCCGGCAACCAGGACAGCGGCCAGCGGATCGACCGTTGAGGGCGGCAGAACACCACGGCGGCGTTCGCGATAGCGCTGGCCCGCCGTGGTTGCATGAAAGGGCCTGCCAGCTCGGCAGACGGTGGAGGCGCGGCAGATGGGAATGGGCGCGAGGCTGGTGGACGCCGGGGCGAAGGAAGCGCCATCTGCTCTGGCCTCGGCCTCTGCTGCGCCGCCCTTGGGGCAATGGCACCGCTCCTCGGGCCTCTCCTCGTGCAGGCTGGGCTGGCGAGGTGATCCTGCTCAGCTGATGCTTGCTTGCTGCGAGGTCGCTCGGCAGCCGGCAGTGCTGGTGTGCGGGCGAATCAACGCGGCCTTGATTCCGATTAATCCTCGCGCGCCTTCACCCACCGCCGCCGCCCTGCTCTCCGCAATCCTAAATTCACCCCGCCGCCCACTCCGCCCACACCTCCTCACGACGACCGCTGCGCTCGCGATACCAGTCGCGCCCTCGCCTGCCGCCAGTGCACCGCCCACGCCCTCCGATCGCCGCCCGCGCAGCGCCTCAGCTCGCTCCAGCGGCAATCCCGGTTCCCGCCGAGTCCTGCAGCCGCCCCGATCTTCAACACCCTGCGGGCCACCCTTCATGACTCGACCGCGCCGCTGCTCATAACCCAGAGAGACCACCACCGCGCGCCGACACGAAGGACTCGCTGCTCCTTTGAGCCCGTCCGCCTATTTGATCCATCACCCCCGCGACCCGGCCCTGCCTGCGTCCCGACTCCCGAGCACCACGCGGCGCAGCGCAGGCCAGTCAACTCCAATCCATTCCCACGCGTCGAAACTCTCCCGCCCGCCTCAACGTCCCCGCCTCAACGTCACCGCCGCCCGCCCGTGCTATAACAGCCGCTCCCACGCAGCGCCCAGGAGCCGCGACGCACAACACCACATCCCACCTCCCCCGACATCGCTCCTGACACCACACCTCCGCCATGCCTACCAACCCGAACCGGCCCTTTCTCTCGAATTTCCTCGCCGCCTTCCGCGCGCAATCCGCCTTCCAAGCCGCCCCTCCCACCACTCCTCCCTCATCTTCAGCAGGCGGCAAGCCCGCCTCGCAATCCGCCCAGTCCTCCTCCTACACCACGTCTACGTCAACGTCATCCGCCGCCTCTCCTTACGACTCCGCCCGGGCGGCCAAACCCAGCACAACATCCTCCGCCGCCCCCGCCAGCAACAATGCCGCGACCGCACAAGCGCAGTCGTCCTTCTCGCCAGCCCGCTCAAATGCTACCGCCATGCCCTACGCCAAATCGCCCGGCTCTCCCGGCGGCCCTGCGTCTCCGTCCTCGCCTCCGCAGCACAATACCACTACGAACGGCTACCCCATCCCCTCTACATCATCGTCGCGCCATCGCCGCGGCTCCGATAGCAGCTCCGATGGCGGCTTCCGCGAGAGGACGGGCAGTGCGGGCGGAAATGGTAGCGCCATGCCGGAGAAGTGGTACATTGGCGGCAGGACGCCGGGCGGCGAGGAGCGCTTCTACAAGCTGGGTATGGTGAGGAGGATGAGGAGTAGCGATCGGCTGAGCTTGGATAGGCTGAGTCTATGATGACGACGACGAGGATGAGGATGGGCAGGGGGAGGAGTAGACGGCCGTAAAAAAAGAAGAAGAGAAAAACTACGAGAGGAGGATAGATTCGCTCCTCGAGGCATATTAATGGCGTTGGTTATTGCTTTTCCATCTAGTCAACTCGACTCTGCTCTTTTTCTGGGGGGCAAGTTGCCGATAAGCACTCACGCGGCGGAGCTACACATGTAGACTTCCGTTCTCACTTTTTCTTATTCTACTTTGAAAGCAGAAAGACGTACTGGGGGCCTTCCGTTCTGGCGGTTCACCAGTTCAACATACACATTACATGGGGCGAAGGCGTTCAAAATGGCGGGGCTCAAGGTCTTTTTTCATCGTTCCCTATCGATCCTGGGACATTGGATATGATGGCTTGTAGATACGGCATCATGGATAGGATGGGACATTCTTTTCTCTTCACATTGCCTTAGAAAATTTTCGTCTATCTTAAGTGACGTTATTGTCAAAGGTTTTTTGGTAAGAACTTCTGCGGTAGCGGAGCCCTTGTTTTCTTCGACACTATGATCTGCTGTCAGCATGTTTTCTGGTTCATGCTAAGATTATGGAGTGGGATCGGGGCCGTTCGGCGGTGTATATTTCCAGTTCGCTTCTTTGTTTGGGCAGCTGCGTCTGGACTTCGACGGGTTGTTCATGGGGGAAACCCGACGGAGCAAGGTACATACACGGCCAATGTCGTCATTCCCGAAATGGAAACTGGAGTCTGAGAAGGCCAATCTTTTCCAGTCAATGCTCAAGTTTCAAACACTGTCTTAACTTGCCCAACGCTCATTCCTTTGGTCGTCCCTCGTACACTTGCCATTGCAGGGAATGAAAGATCGAAAGCTGCTAGAACAATGCCATTATGTCAAAGAAAGTCTTCCGGACAACAGCACTGTTCACCCGTAGCATCTCCCACAAAAACACCCCTATAAATCCAGCTAGAAGTCGACCACCACAACCACTTCCCCACATTCCCAAAGACACCACCACCCTCATAAAACCCCTTCGCTCTCATATTTCTCCCACTCAAAAATCCAAACTCCGGATCCACCCCTTTCCCCGGCTCTGTCAACATGTGCCGCGCTTTCGAGCCTCAGACCGAAATCGATATGAGCGAAGAGCAGCAGCAGCAAGGCATGGCGTCGGCGGCCCCGGGCAGTTGGACCTGCTGTAGGTGCGGGAACATCAACTCTTGCACTGATCATTGCACTGCTTGCTGGCACAACTACTGCGACCGCTGTGGCTGGTTGTAGAGGATTGGCAACGCAGTCGAAAATGCTCTGGCTTCAAGATTGTAGAGGAAAGAGGCAGAAAAGCAGGAAACTCGAAAAAGGAAGAAAAAAGTTAAGAAATCACAGGAGTCCCGGGAGCCCGGCCCCCGGTGAAGAATTCTCATCACTTAATTCCTTATATGAGTGCGTGCCCTTTATATATATAAAATAGAGAAGTTAGAAGGTAAGTCGAGTAGGACGAATACAAATAATAAAAAAGACCAGTACCACAATAGACCCGTGGATTGACGAACCCACCCTAACGACACCCGCCAACGACGTGCAACCTATCACTTCTTCTCCCCCCATTCCGTCCAGCCCGTCATTAAATTAAAAAACCCCCCCCCAAAACCCATCTCCCTCTACACCCCTCCATCCCCCCGCTCTTCTTCCACCATCAAACCCGCCCCCCACGATACGCCCACCACCACCGCCGCGGCCACACCGATCAGCATAACCACCGCGGCCATGCACGCCCGCCTATTTCTCCTCCTCCTCCTCCTCCTCCTCGCCCGAACCCCCCATCCCGCCCACTCCGGCCCCTCCCCTCGCCCCTCGGCCTCCCACCCGCGTCCGCCAACCCCACGCCGGCGCCACCACCACTGGACCCCCTCGGCACAAAAGAAAACGACGGCGATCTACACGGCGGCGACGTGCTCGCGAGCATCTCCGCCATCTCGCCAACGTCGTTACTGTCGGCCCCCACTCCCTTTCTCACAACAGCACACCGTGCCAGCTGCTGCGGGGGAGAAGGAGAAGAAGAAGAAGAAGAAGAAGGAGAAGAAGAAGGAGAAGGAAAAGGGGCATTTTTGCTGTTATTGTTGGTACAGCAGGGTGGGGGACGAAGGGAGGAGGAAGGCGTGGTTGCGGTGTCGGCGACTGCGTGCGTTTTGTTGTCTACCATGACCGCGACCAAGGGCCCCTGCGCTGGTGCGGCCTTTTGGGTGCGCTTGGAGGACTTGGAGGAGCTGCTAAAGCCTTTGTCGTACATTGCGATGGGATGTAGAGAGGCCTTGATTTGCCCAGAGTCGATAAGTTGGTTAAGATGAAAAGATAAAAAAAAAAAAAAAAAAGAAAGGCCCCGTCGGTGCACACTCGGAGAGAAATTACTGCAGATGGTTGACTGCAAAGCTGGATGCCACGGAAATACGAGAAAGCTAAATGAACTGTAAGCGGAGGACAAGGTAATATTTTAATAAGTGCGGATTAGACAACTGACCGAGTGCAGATTTGAAGGCAGGAGTGAAATATGTAATGTCGGTTCCAGGGCGCAGGCTTGCGCGTGTGACGAAACTGTACCATCAGACATCAATTGCTCTTCTGTCTAGCAGTTGGATCATGAATGTCGCGTCGCGTATCAATTTCCACACGAGAGTTAAATATGGTTATTATGCACGTCGACGCAAGTCGATAGATGCATCTACCAAAGATTGCGTGCGAAAAAGCAATGAGTATTAACGCTCTACATACCCCAAACGCTCTCGGAATGTCTACACAGCCTGCACTTTTCTGTAACTCGGCGGTCGTATGGTCCTCCCAATTACTTTCCCTGCGTACGGCGGTACTAGTGCAATAGCCAAGATGGCTGCCGACTTCCACAAGAAACCAACGCTGACGACAAACTTGAGGTCGAAATACTCGCCCAGGAATGGAATGCTGCCGAAGTAGATGGCCGCGGTGCCCAGAATCGTGAATATCATGACCGGATGCCACGTTGTGATTTCAGCCGCCACCATGCACAGCTCGTTGAGGACCAGGACTGTGAAGGACACGGCAACCATTTTATTGAACGGGTCGAGGCCGACCAGGATCTGACTAAGCCCCTGAATCATGCTACCCTGGTAGATGGAGACAAAGACCCAGATGAAGAAGGTTCGGTAGGACAAGGAACGGCCCGTGGTTAGCTCCTTATAAAGTTCCGGGTAAAGATTCGCTAGCGACTCGTCGACATCGCGGTCCAGTACCAGGGAGAAGACCGGGGCCATGGTGTACAGTGTCGCGTACCCAACAAGCAACCAATCGCGATACAGCGCAATAGGCTCAAACTTGCTTGCAATACTGTAAATGGTCTGACAGACACTGATGATCAAGCCACGGTGGATGACAAACTGTGCCAATTTCGCAGAGCGCTTGTAGCTGTTGCGACCGTGCCACACTAGTAGCTTGGTTAGGTAGCAAAACTGTTCGATGGAAAAGTCGGCAGCCAAACTGGCCTGCTTTCCTTCTTTGCCGACGATCCCGACACCGACATCGGCAGCCTGAATCATGGACACATCGTTTCCGCCATCGCCAATGCAGCAAATACGCTTCTTGGTGTAAGCACGGATAAGCTTGGCCACGTCTGCTTTCTGAGTAGGAGAGCATCTGCAAGCGACAACGGTAGGCAAGCGAACGGCGACAGATATGAAATCGTCCCGATAGTGTGTGAGCATAAGGGCGAGTGATTCACCGTCGATAAGCAGGCAGGCGTCGGGCTTTCCTCGTAGGAAGTTGAGAGAATCATTGGCGAGGTCTTTGCGCTTCACTGTTTCTGGGTTAGCGATGGGTGTCAACACATGGAACGGGGAGGCTTACGCTTCGCAATTGTGTGGATGTATTGACCACGAGCGACCAGCTTTGAACTGACGGCAACGCAGCGAGCAGTCTCGACTTTGTCGCCAGTCAACATCCAAATTTTGATACCGGCATTGCGAAGAAGTTCTAGAGAAGGCTTGACATCGCGTTGGAGCTTGTCTTCAACACCGGTCACGCCAAGCAATTCAAGGTCATTCTCAAGGAAATCCTTGACCACGCTCGCCATTGCAGCATCACGTCCGTGGAGTGAGAGGGAGGCGTCGGAATACTGGCGGCTGAACGACTCATATTGTTGAGGCGAAAGCTTCTTGCGGCCAACGACCAGTGTACGCAGACCTTCTCTTGCCATATTGGCTGTTTCTTCATCCAGCCAGTCGTTTGCGGCTACGATGGAAGTCATGACGGTGTCGGCACCCTTTTGGTAGAACCAGATCTCTCCGTTGTCCGTAGGGTTTGCCTCCGTGCCCTGGAAGAACTTGACCACAATACCCATGCGCTTACCCTCCGAGGTGAATGGGAAGACATTGAGGATTTGGACTCTGACAACAGTGCGTCCCGTATCAACAGACTGTAAGGTTATGCTGTGCCGGTCGCGTTGAAGTAGACGAAGGCCGACGTTCTCGGTCCATTTCACGATAGCTATTTCATCAGGGGAGGATGCCTGGTATGCCGTGACCATCTCGCCATTGACCTCCTCCATGGTCGGAGTGACGTTGTGGCACAGTGCTAGAGCGAGAACAACATCACGAACGCGAGAGCCGATCTCTCTCCTGGTCCTTGTGGCAGAGGTGGTAGGTACAGTGTAGGTGGATGACGGTGTGATAAGGACGGACGAGTTCGAGCCTTCTGCAGGCGGAACAGAAAACGAATGCTGGACATAGGATATGACTTCGTCCATAGCCTCGTTGGCGTATGAGACGGTGCCGACGTGAATTTTCTTCATTTCCATCTCGTTTTGAGTCAGGGTTCCGGTCTTGTCACTCAGGAGGTATTCAACGCGGCCGAGATCCTCGGGAATAGTGCTGGTTCGTACAATTGTGCCAGGGATTCCTTGGTCTTTTTCGATGAAGCGTGCATAGACAGATTTTCCCATATCCAGGTTGACACGAAGACTGATAGGCACAATGGTGGAGAAGAGAATCAAGAACCGCATGACCGAAACATACCAGGGGCGCTCGTCCTCCGCGTCGAAGCCTTTCAAAGCCACCAGGATGAAGGAGAGGGCCAGGGTGAGAAAACACAGAATTTTGGTCAAGGAGTTGATCTCTAACTCCAGAAGCCCGACCTTGGATCTGGAAGGTGAGGTCGAGAGTGCTTGCCGTGTTTGCGGACCAGTATATACGACCACGCCGAGCACGGTAGAGCTGGAGGCGAGGACAGTGTTGGCCCAGGCTGTGTTGTCGATTGTCAAAGGAGCAGACTTGGTAGCCTCTGTGGCTGATTGCTCATCCACATGGGGGTCATAACCACTCTTTTGTCTTGGTAGAAGCTCCACGGTACCCACAAAATCGTTAACCTTTTTGTCTGGCTTACCGGCTACGATCCGCAAACGAGTGAACTCGGAGGCATCCAGAGATTGAGTAAGAGACGATGCGAGCCGCAATTTCCAGTCAGTCTCGCCATCTAGTTGGTCCGTCCTGATGAAGGCTTCTCCCGAAGCATCGTTGGCAGACGCGGTATTGGCCTTCTGATCTACGCTCAAATTCTGTGTACTGCCAGATTCATCACCGTCCGTTTCGATCAGATTGACCTGCGCGGGTAGAGGGGTTTCGGCGGCCTGAGACTCCTGAATAACGTTATCACTGGCATACGATGCCAAAATGACCAGATCGGCGGGGACGCGCTGGTCTTTTCCAAGCTTCAGGACGTCGCCAACCTTCAAGTCCCTGGATGGCTTGATGATTTCAGAGACAGACGCGGTCGGTCTCACCCCATTCAGGTTCACCTCCTCATCCTCGGCGTCTGATGTGCGGCTGGATCTGCTTGTCTTGCTCCTTCTCTTCAATTTGTTTCCTCTTGAGCCAGCCCCAGACGATCTTCCCGGACCAGCGCTCGGATCGTCGAATCGCAGGACGGTATAGGGCTCGGAATTGGCCTCAGCGTCCCTGCGCCGGCGCTGGATGTCATCGGAAGCCTCCTTGCCAAGGGTAATGCTGATAACAAAGGCGAGAGGTGCAATGTAGGTGGACAGATAGCCAATGCGCAGGGCGGGAATGACCTGCGACAAGGCGACGAGCAGGAAGTACATGTTGAAGAAGTATGAGAACTCATTGTACAAGGTCCGGGGAAGAAAGCTCCAGGGGGTATATTTGGCGTTGGAAACGGCGTTCGGGGGGAATTTTGAGGTCTGGATCTGGCCAACGGCGACGGTGCGATTGGACGAAGGGTCGTGGTCTTCTGCCTCGGCCTGGTCGACGGATGGTTCAGGAGGTGTTACTGGCCTGCCGCCAGACATGAAGCTGGGCAAGCGCACATGGGCCTTCAATCTCGCCATGCGGCCCTGTGGCCTTTCCCTGCGGCGGGGGGAGCCGCCGGGCAACAGCGGCGCATCGTCGTCGCCGATGGTGCCTATGCTGTTCTGGGGAGAATGCTGCTTGTGGCTGTCGTGGTCGTCGTCGACCAGGCCACGAAGAGACTCAGCGTCCGGGTCGCTGTAGCGCATGTGGCTGTTGCCGCGTAGCCGCCCGACGCGAAGATTTCTCAGAGGAATGCGGGTCCCTAGCTCGTGGAGCGGCCGGCGCTCGCTGGAGGAGGCGTTGTGCGGCGGAGAGGAGGGCGGTTGGTGGGAGCTGATGGGATCCAGCAGCTCGAGGTCCTCGTCGCTGTCATCGGGCGAGTCGGGGGCATCTGGACGGTGATATTCGTGGGGAGCAGCCATGGTGGTGCTGCATCGGGCGGTGTAGGCAGACAAGGCGAGCTGGCGAAGCTGCCAGGTTAGGCGGACCGCGACGGCGATCGGCGAGGCGCGGATGCTCGAGGACGGCGGCGGCGGCGAGGCGGGCGAGGGATGGAACAGAGCAGAGTCGGTGAAGAGCGCTGGCGGGCCCACCGGAGGGCGGTAGAATTTAACTCGCAGCAGTGGTGTAGCGGAGGCCGCGGCGGGCGTGGGAGTCGTGGCCGTGGAGCGGCGCGCGTCTGTCAGCCACAGCCACTGGCGGCGGCAGGCGGTGCAGCACTCTCTGGGATGCGGCGTGCGGAACGACGCCAGCGCCGACCGACCTCCCGCTGCTGGCTGGCCTGGGCTACCTCCATACTTGGCCTGATCTCATTCTCAACACCACCCCCCCAAGCACCAGCATGCCCGCTACGCTGCCGCCCACTGCCTGCCCCCGTTTGCCGTCGGCGCGTCGTCACTAGCTCCGCCTCTGTGCGCCTCGCTGTCCCCGGTCCGCGCTCTGCCTCGCGCCTCGTCTTTCTGTACAGGTGCGTGCTGCCCTTGCCCGCTGCTGACACCTCCGACCTTCGCCCGCCGCAAGCTCCCCCCACAATTGGCATCGCACGCTGACCGCGCGCGCCAGTGTTTTCTTGTAGATTAATTTAGCATAATGGACGCCAATCCCGCCGCATCACCACCTGCGAAGGCTCCCGCCGACGATCCAAGCGCGTCGTGGAATCCCGCCCTGCGCCCAGACTCCGCCCACGCCCCTGCGCGTCACTCCCACCACGGCAGCGACGCAATGGACTCGACCATGTATATCGAAGACTCGCAGTCTTCCTTCGACTCGCCCCCGCCGCGCACCTCCGAGGACCGCCATCCCTTGAATGAAGACGGCCCGCGCTTCGTGTTCGGCGAGGAAGACGACGAGTTCGCCGCCTGGCAGGATGGCAATGACGACGAGGACCACGGCCATGTCGATGCCGGAGCGAGGACTCCCCTGGCTGACGACCGCTCACAAACTCCGCAGCCGCCTGCCTTGACCGCACCTCCTCTCGAGTCCAACGATTCCGCCGAAGACTCGCTTATCACTCCCGTCGAGCCGCCAAAGTCCATGCATGAGCTCCCAGCAGAGGCAGCGTCCATCGCAGAACCCGAGCCAGAGCCCGAATCCACACCTGTGCCTGCAGCACCTGAGCCTTCTCCGCCTCCCGCAGAAGAGCCCGAGCCAACGCCCTCGATAGAACACGAGCAGCCCGACATTGAGGCAATAGATACTGAAGCCCTGCATGAGACGAATCCTTCCGCCGAAACCCCGGAAGAGCATAGCCAAGAGCACAACTACGAGCACCAGGGCGAGACAACTGGATTAGAGGAAGCCGTGCAGGAAAGTGCTCAAGTGCCATTAGCCGAGGATACCGACTCGCCCGCTTTGGAATGGGCAGCGTCTGATGGAGCTTTTGATAAGGGATCCCAGCAGCACGAGCCACTTTTAGAAGCGCAGCCCGACTCTGGTGCTGTGACAGAGAATATCGAACAGGCGGAGACAGAAGCAGAGCAGGCCCCTGCTCTGGATTTTGGCGATTCTGGAGATGGCGGTTTCGATCTCGAAGGTCCAATGTCGGCTGCGGATGCACCTTTGGAGGTCGAGGAGGAGAAAACGCGAAGCCAGCCTACCGCTGCAGAGGACACTGCGTCGGCAGCAAATCTAGATTGGGGGGCTGCTGGAGAAGAAGATTTCAGTCTTGAAGGTCCACAGCAATCGGCAGCATCTGGATCGGACCAACCCTCTGAGCCCGCACGCGCCGAAGAAAAGAAAACTGAGGAGACAGATGCTGCTGGATCTCTGGGTTGGGGCAATGCTGCGCATGCCGATTTTGACCTAGGAGCAACTGCTGCACCAAGCCAAGAACCTTTGGCCGAGGCACCAAAGACCGAGACCGAACCTGCTGCGGAGGCATCCAGTGCCGAGGCAGCACCTCCGACAGAGCAGCAGGCTGCAGCTCCGGATCTTGATTGGGGCAGCACTGGCGATGATGACTTTGGCTTTGGTGCGTCTGCTGAGACCAGCGAAGCACTTCAGCCAACTCAGCAGCAAACTGAGGAACCAGCCAGAGCAGAAGAGAAGGACCTGAGCGCGATGTGGGCAGAAGCATTAGCTGATGACGATTTGCTCGAAGAGACATCTGTCGACCCGTCTGCCTTCTTCCTCGATGACGATGACGGATTCCTAGACGATTCACCTCCGTCAACTCAGAATGGAGCTACTCAAGCTAACGGGGCCGCAACTGCCCCAGCAACCACAAATAAATATACCCCTGCAGTGCCACAGGCCCCTCCTGCTGCATCCAAGAACCCATACGCCCCTCAAGGGTTGCAAACGACGAATGTGGCGCAACTGGCACAAGCATCTGCCCAAACCTCTCCCTACGGCGTATACAACCAGGCCTACCAACAACCTCAGCCGCCTCAGAGACCGTCTATGCCAGGCTCTGCCCAGAGTTTTGCGGACAAGGCGAAGGGTGGCTACGCGTCTCCTTTCGATCTTCCTGAAGACTTGGCAAAACAACCTCCCAGGAAGAAGATTGTCCATGCGCCCACTGTGCCTTCTCCAACCACCAGAGGACCCCCGCCGAGAACGCCCAGCATGTACTCAAACCCATCATCACCAGCGTTAGGGCCGCCTGCCAATTACGGTCCATCACCCACATCTGCTCCATCTCCGAACACACCTTCAGGCGGATTTCCAGGCCAGCCGCCATCTAAGGCCCCGAGTTTGACCTCGAAGCCAAGCACTGGTGATTTCTTCGAGGATCTTCCAGTGGTTCCGAAGCCTCGCCCCTCGGGGCGATACACCCCACAGGTGGTGAAGGGCCCAACACCGCCTCCAATGTCTGGACCACCTTCGCGACAGGCATCTCAGACTTATGCCCCGCCTGTCGTGCCACCTCCCGTGGGAGCGCAGCCACAAAGGCCCGACTCGCAGCCTTCTCAGGCTTCTCAAGCTTATGCGGCTCCCGCGGCTCCACAGAGATCCTCGTCGTATGCGCCACCGGCGGTTCAACAGCTGCAACAACCCGAGCGTCTGAACCCCTTCCCAGATGCGCCTCAGCAACCACAGGGGTTGGGCGTGTCATCAGCACCGCCTGCAGCTTCCCGGTACTCACCAGCACCACCTGGTGTGGCTGCGGCAACCTCTCGGTATTCACCTGCCCCACCATCAGCTCCAGCGGCTTCCAGGTATTCCCCAGCGCCGCCTCCATCAGTTCCCTCGTCTGCGCAGAATCGGTATGCGGTCGAGCCATCAGCTCCTCCAAAGCCACCTGCGCTACCGTTTGCTCCCCGAACTTCAAGCCCACTGGCATACCACAGCACTCCAGACCACCCCGTCCAAAGGCCTTCTTCCTCGGGTAGTCGGAGAGCATCTCTGCAGCCAAGTGTGGCTTCCGGAGATGATCATTTTGTTAGCCATAGTAGGGCAAGCCTGGAACAAGTACGCGAGGTTCCTGACCAAGGAGAGAAGCCGGCAACCCCGCCGCCGCCGAGGAGTGTCCCTGGATCTGCCGTTGGCTCTCCCGCCCGGAGGACGACTGCGAATTACACGCCCCAATACCAATCAATTGTCTCTCCCCCAGGCCAATCAGGAGTTGCCCCGCCTCGTCGTGCTCAATCTCAGTCACCTGGTGCGACCATGAAAGGCCCGATCTTGTCCATGGCCCACATCGACCGGCCGGCATCAACAAACGGTGTTACATCCCCAACTGTCCCCGCGCCTTCACATGCTCCCTTTGCTGCTGCCCCTCCGACTTCCCAGCCTGCCGCTGCTGGTGGAGTCACGCAGCAACGACGGCGTCGGACTTTCTCGCGTGATCTTAGCTATGTCAAACCTACAGACGAGACTGTAGAAGACCCACTCGAGAGATGGAAGGGTGCCCCGATCTTGAGGTGGGGTCTCGGAGGGACCATTCTGACCACATTTCCCAAAGAGATCCCTCGCTACGGAACTGGCGGAGTTATGCCAATGGTGAAGTGTACGCCTGGTGAAGTGAAAATTCAAAAGGCGAAGGAGCTCTGCCCTCTGTGGGACCCAATCGCCAAGTTCCCTGGCCCTCTGAAGACCAAGAGCCAGAAGAAGCAGGCTCTCACTTGGTTGCAGCAAAGCATCGAGACCATGGAGCAGGATTATCAAAGCAAGATCTTCAACGGCGAACTCCCCGGCGAAGTGAGGATCCGGTTCGAAGAGAAAATTCTCTTATGGAAGGTCTTGGAGGTCTTCGTCGAGCACGATGGTCAATTGGAAGGCTCCGATACCGTCAATCTAGCAGTGAAAAAGGTTCTTTTGGCTGGCCAGGTAGACGAACCCCAACTCTCAAGCCCGGTGGATATTATGGGAGCTTCGGCAACGACAGGTTCTGTCAATACTGCTGAACCCATCGATCCTCAATCTGTCGAGCAGCTTCGGGCTCATCTTTTGAAGGGAGACCGTGAAAAAGCTGTCTGGGAGGCTGCTGACAAGAGGCTTTGGGGCCACTCCATGCTCATCGCATCGACTATGAGCAAGGACATTTGGAAACAAGTTGTTCAAGAGTTCGTTCGCCAAGAAGTCCGTAAAGTTTCTGGTAACAACCAATCACTTGCGGCGCTCTACGAGGTCTTCGCTGGGAACTGGGAGGAGAGCATTGATGAGCTCGTGCCAGCATCGGCGCGTGCGGGTTTCCAGATGGTTAGCAAGACAGACCGATCCGGTGCCAACACCAACGTCTTTGAAGGATTGGATCGCTGGCGCGAGACGCTCATGCTCATTGTCAACAACCGGAGTGAAGGCGATCCGCAGGCTCTTGTAGCTCTCGGAAAGCTTTTGGCTGGTTACGGCCGTGTGGAGGCAGCTCATATATGCTACCTATTTGCACGCTCAGCTGTCGTTCTTAGCGGTGCTGATGACCCATCCGCCCATGTTGTGCTCATCGGAGCCGACCATGTCAACCAACGGCACGAGCTCGGCAGAGATATCGAGCCGATCCTCCTGACTGAGATTTATGAGTTTGCTATTTCCCTCTCACCTCCGCCTGCGTACGCAGGCCTTCCTCACCTTCAGGCATTCAAGCTTGCTCATGCCCTGACGCTGGCTGAGTATGGCTACAAGACGGAGGCCCAAGCCTACTGCGATGCCATCACGACTGCCATGAAGTCTACTACCCGTCTTTCACCATACTACAACGCTTCGCTTGTGCAGGAACTTGATGATCTCGTCAAGCGCCTCTCAGAAGCTCCAAGGGATTCATCGTCATGGATCTCCAAGCCATCCATGGGCAAAGTCTCGAGTAGTGTCTGGTCAAGCTTCAACAAGTTTGTCGCAGGGGATGACGATGATGCCGACTCGACCGGACCTGGAGGCAATGATACTAGTCCGTTTGCTAATGTTACTGGCGATACTCCAAGTGTCAGCAGATCGCCATCCACTGTTGACATGTACGGAACCTATTCGGGTGGTGCACCGCTGGCACCGCCGAGCACGATCGCAGGTTCTCGATATGCTCCTTCGGCAGGACCATACGCGCCGCGCACATCTGGTGAGCAAGCACGCTCCCGGTACGAGCCCGTGGGTCAGTCACCATACCAGCCAGCTAGGATATCGACCGAGTCTGGCGAGCGGCCTGACATACCCAAGGATGCTTTGTTTGCGCACCAAGGAACGCCGCCATCCTCGTACAATCCTTCTCCGATGCAGTTTTCTCAGCAGGCGAAATCACAGAATGCCTACGCGCCAACAAGCGGACCAATGTCGGCAGGATCCTCGCCAAACCCGCTTGGAAGCCCATACACGCCCACCAATGCTGGGTTCCAGTCTCTTGGTGCTCCTACAAATGACCAGAGGTCAACGAGCAATTACGAGCCTCCCACCAGTAGCTTCGGACCTCCTCTCGGCTCACAAGAGGGAGCTTCGAACTCGTACGAGCCTCCAGCCTCGTCATATGAGCCGCCATCATACCAACCTTACGAGCCCGAACCCGAGGCTGAGGAAGAGGAAAAGCCGAAGAAGAAGGCTTTCATGGACGATGACGATGATGACGAGCTCGAGCGTCGCGCTGCTGCCTTGAAGGCACAGCAGAAAGCAGAAGCGGACCGCATTGCCGAAGAGAACTTCCGCAAGGCCGCTGAAGCTGATGGTAAGTCATTTCGACCCTTTTCTGCAAGACCTCCACGACTGACTGCATTTCTGTCACCACAGCCCAGAAAGCGTCTGCACCCAAGAAGACCGGTTCTTGGCTAGGGGGATGGTTCAAGAAATCCGAAAGCAACGAGCAACAAGGCAACAAGCCCATTCGCGCCAAGCTCGGCGAGGAGAACTCGTTCTACTACGACCCGGACCTCAAGAAATGGGTCAACAAGAAGGCCGGGGCACAGGACCAAGCCAAGCCCGCTGGCACCCCTCCTCCGCCCAAGGGCGGCCCTCCCCCGCTCCGCAACACCGCCTCGATGGCAAACCTTGCCGGCCCACCGGGCGCGTCTAAGCTCAGCCCTGCGGCCGGCACTCCGCCTCCGCCTCCTAATATGCGCAGCACCAGCATGCCGCCTCCCATGGCCGCCTCTACACCTGGCTCTGGTGCGGCGACGCCGAATCGCACGGATTCGCCTGCGCCGCCGACAGGTGGGCCGCCGAGTGCTGCGGGCACGCCCGGGGTTGGCGCTGGTCCACCACAACCGCCGAGTAGACCGGCAACGAGCATGAGCAATGCTAGTTCGATTGATGATTTGCTGGGCGTTCCGGCACCGAGGAAGGGCGGGGCGCCGAAGAAGAAGGGGAGGAGTGGGAGGTATGTCGATGTGATGGCGAAGTAGGTGTAGAGGCAATGGGGTTGATAATTTTCTATTGCATAAAACAGCGAGCATACGTGCTAGTGTGAACGTTAGAGGTGGGGTCTTTCTGGACGAGGGGGCATTTGTAAGCTGTGGCAGGCATTGGTGGGGGTTGTGAGTGCCTCTTGTGTTGCTGTATGGTGTCTTTTCTTGTTAAGAATGGATGATGGGAGGACGATGAGGTTCAGTTTTTCATTGGCATTTGAAGGTAAAGGAAGGGAGCACGATGGTGGCAATGGCTTTATGGAATTGTACGATATATGTCGACTTTTTTCTCCCCCCCCGGCGGAGAGTACCTCTATGGTCTTGTAATGATTATGCTTCATGTCTTGCTTGTTGTCTGAATGGTGAGGCAATGCTGTGGGGAGCCCGTTTTATGGCGGATTTGCTTATGGTTGAAGCAAGAGCAAAGTGATACGGCCTACTGTCACTTAATTGTAGGATAATTTGGTTGAACCTGCACTCTCATGACTGCTTTGACTCCCAATGGCGAGGGTGGGTTGCAATACTTTCTAGCGTCGGCCTCGAAGTGGCGCTTTTTCCGAGACGATATGCATTTGGCCGCGTGCTTGAGCGCAGATCATTTGAAAGAAGCCTCGGCAGACTTGGCGGGTGCATGCGTTTTAGGCAGATTGAAGTGAAGGGACTGTGATTGGCTACAAGTACCCATGATTCCGAGACAATGTAAACGAGTGCGGCATGAGGTGACACTGGAGAGATGCAGTGAATTGGGCCAAGCTGCCAAGTTGATTCCCCGCAACACGCGCACGTGTGAAGCTTCCATCCCCCACACACAGCGACCCTAGCAAAAAAAAAAGAAAAAAAAAGCCAAGGCCATGAGCTTAGTTGCAGATAGCAAATTGACGCCTGACCCGCTTCTCCTCCCTGCCGTCGCATCATAGCTGCGTAGCCAAGAGGTCGCAACCGCAAGAGATTGGCTGACATGTAGTGACACGCACCTTCATTTCAGCTTTGCTATTTCTCTCCTTGTCCAAAGTGACTTCTGTTGAGTCCCCGCCACAACTGAAATGGAACCAAGTAACGTAGAGATTATGTCGATCCACGAGGCTTACCAGGCCGTTCAAGCTTATCCCTTCTGCTTCGCAGTTCTTATCATGCTGTGTTCTCAGCCTTTCCCAGCGTATATTTTTTTTTCTCTATCTGCCTTACGTCTTTCCACCCCGAATGTGCTTAACCTATTTCTGCCATGCCCTGCTTCCTCTCCTACATCAAGAGATTTCAGTGTTCGGATAGCCCTTAATCCAGAGGCCGCAGACTCTCGGTCGAATACCTTCATCATGCATCGGTCCATCTTGTCCTGCTGAACTTTCCTTTCCCAGGGCTCGCAGGCTACTAAGTCCGAGATGTCGATGCCAGAAGATAATGCAGACGGTAAGAAGGCCGCGGATGAGGAGAAGCAGGACATGGGGCTTGGGCGTAGCACTTCCATCCCAGCTGAACATGGCACCGCCATCGTCGAGTCGGCCCCGCTGGTGCGTGCGTTGAAGGGCAGGCACATGCAGATGATTGCGATTGGTATGTTTTTAAGTGCCTTGATCACTGTACGACGGAATCCTGTCTCTGACTGCGGCGACTGTATTTTTAGGCGGCTCGATTGGCGCTGGTCTCTTTGTTGGATCTGGTGGCGCGCTGAGTACTGGAGGGCCCGCCAGCTTGGTGAGTGCATAGCGAGTAACGCTGGTGATGAGCTTGTCACTGAGATCCTGCCAGACCCTGGGATTCATCATTGTCGGTGAGTATGTTTGGTCACTGCATGAGACTGGGTTTAGCACTATCGCCAGCTGCCTATGCCGTGGGTAGTTGAAGCATCATCCGGACGAACTCTTCTGCTCCCCACCCGTAGAAATGTCCTTGGTATTGCGGCAACTCTGAAATTCGATCTTGTATGCCTCGAATGATCAAATTGCTGATGGTTCCGCAGGTTTCATGATGCTCTGCACTGTGCAGGCACTTGGCGAAATGACCGTATTGTATCCTGTCAACGGTGCTTACTTCGCCCACATGACACGCTTCATCGAACCTGCTTGGTATGGCCTTTCTAAAAATGCACCAGACTGATGCTGACAAGGCATAAGGGGCTTCGCACTAGCCTGGAATTACGCGGTTGGGTGGCTTCTGATCCTGCCATTTGAGATCACGGCAGCGGGGATCACAATCCAGTTCTGGGAAGGTGCCAGGGACATCAATGTCGGTGTCTGGATAGCAGTCTTCATGGTTGCTCTGATTATTGTCCAGTTCTTTGGCGTCCGCGGATACGGTGAAGGTGCGCGTCCATTGATATCCAATTGCCCCCTGTCTCTTTCCCCTTCCTTGTCGCAGCCCTGATACCCCCGACCAGTTGAGTTCGTGCTCGGAGCGATCAAGATAGCCGCCTGCTTGGGGTTCATCATCCTCGGCATCGTGATCGATTGCGGCGGCGTCCCGACCGACGACCGCGGCTACATCGGCGCCCGCTACTGGCACGACCCGGGGGCCTTCCGCAACGGCTTCCACGGCTTCTGCAGCGTCTTCGTCACCGCGGCCTTCGCCTTCGGCGGCACCGAGCTCGCGTGCCTCGCCGCCGCCGAGGCCGCCAACCCGCGCAAATCCCTCCCCAAGGCCACCAAGCAGGTCTTCTGGCGCGTCTTCTTCTTCTACATCGTCAACACCTTCATCCTGGGATTGGTCGTGCCGTCGGACGACGCGAACCTGCTGCACGCCTCCGGCGCCAACACGGCCTACAGCCCCTTCGTCGTCGCCATCCGCCTCGCCGGCATCCGCGCCCTGCCCTCCGTCATGAACGCCGTCATCTGCATCGCCGTCCTCTCCGTCGCCAACAGCGCCACCTTCGGCAGCACCCGCACCTTCCAGGCCCTCGCCACCAACGGCATGGCGCCCCGCTGGCTCGCCTATGTCGACCGCCGCGGGCGGCCCCTCGCCGCCGTCATCTTGCAGGTCGCGTTCGGCTTCCTCGCCTTCATCAACGAGGCCAGCACGGGCGTCGAGGTGTTTGACTGGCTGCTCGCGCTGTCGGGGCTGTCCAACTTCTTCGTCTGGGGCAGCGTGTGCGCCGCGCATCTGCGGTTTCGGCACGCGTGGAAGACGCAGGGTCGGAGGTTGGAAGCGCTGCCCTTCACCGCACTGATGGGGACGTGGGGCAGCTGGGCGGGGCTGGTGTTGAATGCGCTGTGTCTGATTGCGCAGTTTTACGTCGCGCTGTTTGTAAGTGTTTCCTTTCCTCCTCTTCCTCCTCCTCCTCCTCCTCCTCCTCCTCCTCCTTCTTCTTCTCCCGCTTTCTCGCCTCTTGTTGTTTTGATTACGGGCCTTCTAACCATGGAAAAATCTACGCCCTCAGCCGGTGGGCGGATCGCCGAATCCGGAGAAATTCTTCAAAGCGTACCTCGCGGCTCCACTCATCATTGGACTATATATCTTCTGGAAGGTGCATAGTGCCACGTCCAGCGATCCGCGGATAAACCACCGTGGCTGGAAGCTATGGATGAAGGCTCATGAGATGGACCTGACAAGTGGCATGCGTGAGGGTATACTGGAAGTACCGCACGGTCCGGAAGGTGACGAGCATCCGATTCTAGAGCGCAAGAGTAAATCATGGTGGCAAAAGGTGAAGGAGGCACCAGTGGTAATCTGGAGGGCTTTCATCTGAGTCCGAGGTGTATGGATCGTGTTGCGGACTTAGGGGTAGAATAATCAAAATTACCTCCTCTAGCTCTGACCTGGGCGGCTTTGCGGATGCAGTGAGACGAGCTGAGGCCCTGCTTATCGGCAGGGCACCAGCAAACGGGCCGTGTGTCTTTATTTGAATTAGCAGTAAACTCCCTGAACTTCCCAAACTATTCCGACATTTTTCGAGAAACAAAAAGCGTTCGCAGCCCGGATGGCAGTATTGGCCTACCTTCTGTTGGACTTTACTTCCGCCAGACCCTGCAACGCCTCATTGGGCTACTCTTGCATATGAATATTCTAGTACACTGCATGAAAAGTGCGCAGAGCTTTTTTTTTTCTTTTTTTTTGCGCTGAGCTGGTCACTGCCCGGGCCTTGAGGGCGAGGTACATGCGTGACTTGAACGCCGAACCGAACGTCGTTATCCGGTTGGTTGTGAGGGACAAGATCCCTAACAAGGCTTTAGAACCTGCAGGAAGAATTACAATAATCAGCAATGCATCATTTATAGAGTAGCAGCTTACTGATTGGAAACTAAACAGTTTCGTGATAGGTCTTGAAGGGGCCTTTAAGTCGAGGAAAACATCCGTCTTGTCAACGAGGACGGTAGCATTTAAAACCATAAAAAGCATGTTCCCACTGGACAAGCTATTCTAGACGGGCTAAGGTGTGGCGAGCAGCTCCCTGGGCGGAAAAAAATGCAGAGGATGCTTGGCACAGCCTGTGACCCATTCCAGAATGAACCTCTTCCCATACCTGGTCCTCCATATAGGATGGATACTAAGCCTCTGCCTTTTCATACCGTATTCTCATCCCATGAGCTGAGTATCAAGTTCGTCAGGATTCTCACCTACCTACATGAGAATAGTTGGTGGGCCTTGACAGGCGAGTACTTACGCCTCGCCGGCCCTTTTTTTTTTCGGTCCACGCCGCCGCATATCTTGCAAAAGGGGAGCGAGGGATCTGCAGAATGGCGCGTCATACATGTGCTGCACCACCTTGAGCACTTCGTGCACGTACAGGTTGATCAAAAAGCGGAATGAATTGCAGACATGTGGGAGACACGTGCGAATTGAGGCTCGAAAGCGCTTCTTTTACAAGTCGCCCGATGCAGCCATCCGAGACCCCTGTTGCCATTGAACTTATGGCCGATGGGTAGTTCTACAGCACATTCGACTAAACGTTCATATATTTTCAAGGCGGTGCCCAAACAACTCTGATATCGTCCAGACAGCCGTTCCAGCTCCGGCACAGCACTGTCGGGTGACCAGTCGAGTTGAGATATGCCCTCCGGGGGTTGACAGTCTTCGAGAGCGCAGACGAGACCATTTACGCCCTGTGGAGAGAGGGTATTAGAGAGGGCAGTCCCCTGTATGCGAGTGCTAAGGTTGAAGTGATGGAAGGCTTCAAACTCACTCCCGGTCACTGCGCCACATACTATTCTTCGCCTCAAGGAAGTAGTTGAAGTCTCCCACGCATTTATCTCCTCTCTCACTATCCCAATACCCCAGCTTTTGCACCTCCTCCGGCAATGGGTCTGCTGCGTAGCTCGACAATGTCGGCTCCACTTGGCTGAGGCAATTCATTGTGCGCCGTTCCCACGGCGACAGGCTATCCATCACCGCGCCAACCACAGGCCACTGGCCTTGCGCCAGTACCACCCTGTCGAAATCGATGTACTTGAGCTTCCTATGGGTCACCAGCAACGGAATCAGCTCGTCGCTGCGGACGTCAAAGCAGCCCAGCATCAGGTCGCGCAAATGCTGAGACCATGCGGAGCCCGGGCTATGGCCCAGATGTGCGGATAACGGGGCGTCAAAGCGCCGGGGCTCGCGTCAAGGGTGTCCATCCTTGATTTCCTCGTGGCGCAGACCGTCTTGGCTGAGGCAAAGAGAGAGACGATAGAGTGAGGCGGCTGAGCCGATAAGTCGGCTGAGTGCGCCGGAGTGGATTAACTCCTTATAGAGCTCGAGACACAGTCCTCTTCGGGGAGCCGGAAGGTCTGGTCGGGCTGCTGTATCGGCGCCAGTGATGATGGTGAGCTTGAGGTCTTGAATCGGTATGAAGACAGAGCACAAGAGATCAAAGCGGGAGGGTGACTCCACTGCATCAGAAAGTAAAGAGATGTGGAATTCAAGGTCCAAAGCGCTGAGGCTGGTTGTGCTCCTGCTGAAAGAATCTGCGAGGGCGGTGGCGAGATTATACAATGGACGGGTATTAGTCTGATACTGGACAGTGTCGGGGAAGTAGGTTCGGCGATCTGGTGATGCAAGTCCGGGGTACAGGCGGTAATGTTTGGCTTTGAATTGAGGCCTGCATATAATCTTCTTTATACCGCTAAGAGCCGGCAGAGCGTGGATGAGGCATGCTGTGTCCCATCCACTACCGAGAATCTGCTCTTGCTCCTCATATAGCCGTTTCCGAGCCGCTTGGACGTCCCTGGGAGAAAAAATTTCGTTGCGTTCATAGGCTCTCCATTCTGTACAAGAGAAGTTTAGGATATACGATTCAAAATCATGTGGTTTTCCATCAACAAATGTATCCCACCGATTTGTGTAAGTGCTTGAATCATAGACGAGAGTGCGCACAGCCTTGGAGAATTGACGGTGCTGTGACACTTGCTCGACTCTAGTGAGTTGAGTGTGGTCCGCGCAAATGATTAGGTTGTCAAATAAAAACGCTCCCCCTATGTCGGCAAAGCTTTTACAGACTAGCCGTGCGTTTCTGATATCGGTAGGAGGGATCCCACAGCTCTTTCTTTCTCTTTTTGCTCTGATTGCATTCCATGTAACTCGATAGCAGTCATGGCGATGGATTGGCTCTGCGACGAAGAAAAGAATGCGCTGGGTAACTTCTGGAGGCAAGGGAAGGGAAAAGTAGGGTTCGTCCATGGCTTAAGCGAGGCAAAAGTCTTCGGAAGTCTAGAAAACTTATACCTTGGGTGGCAGTTCGCGGTCGAAACACGCTTACCTGAAAAGAGATTGCTGCCTAGCCTTATGCCCTAACCTAAATAACACCGGTACTTCCACTCCAGGTTGCGGCGGGGACGGATCCCATATAAAAGCCTTATGACTAATAGAATCTAACCCCTATAGTTATTTTCCTAGAACATTTCCGTAGGATGTTTCCTCTTACGGTCCATATTGTAGAGGGTGCAACGTAATATTTGTGTTCTTTTCCCTATATTAAACTATTTTTGTTACCTACCTTATTTTACTCCTCTGAAGTTCTCCTGACCTTTTCCGTGATGCTGATAAGGCTGCTGGTCTGACGCAAGGGGGCCTATCGAGACGCCGATGCATTCGGAAAACTTGGAGTCATGAGGAGTGGAAACTTTCCCGTCAAATACCCTGGAACGGGATAGACAGGTGCAGGTGGTGGCAACCGTTATTCGCTTCCGGCTGAGCGATAGAACAGTTATGTGACGGGCTCGTCCTGGGGAGTGGACGGAGGTATAAACACATAAGAC